>JAULBU010019435.1:0-19811 GCA_032358235.1 Odonthalia washingtoniensis | reverse complement strand
GTATGTAATGTGAATGTGGCATACACGAATAGTTACCGACAGTGAAAAATATATGAAAAGAACAGTTCGGGCCATCTTACACGTTACACGAAAAAAACGGATGGCCGATGTAAAATTATCTACATTTTGTTGAAATAATTTGTGGGTGTAATCCAAGCTCGGAACTACAAATTTTGTACGAGAAAGTGAATGAATACTTCATAAAAATCTTCTAAAATTGAATTTTTCTGTTGATGATACTTTCACGATGTTTCCACGTATTGAATGTAAAAGTGCATGTAAACTACACCTATTATGCCGTATCTGCGGTGTACTATAGAAATAGTGTAATGATATTTGAGATTTGATATAAACATTATGTGCAATATACATGCAATATGTGTATAACAATTACATTATATATGCTATATATTTTTAATAGTAATAATATCATGCTATGTAGAAATTAAAAATAACATGAAAAGATGCGATAACGGTAAATACAGAACGGTAAAAATTACAATGAAGAGGGAAAGTGACTGGAAAAGCAATCTATAACAAAGAAAGGAATGAGAACCACTAAAAGCAAACAACATCTGAACTTGTTGATTATCGAAAGTTTCATAAGGAATTAAAATAAAGAAACAACAGATTCGTAAAAAGAATATCAAACGATATGAAATGGAGACGTTTTTATGAGAAAGGAACCAAGATAACAAAGAAAACAAATCTTTTGTTACCTTCGAGTAAAATACCCATTGGGCTCCACTAATTCGAATAGAAAAGCCCTGCTGATTTTTTAACATATGGAGAAAAACAAAAATCAACTAATATTTGTATAAAGCATATTAGTGAATAAGTATATTAAAAAGTCTGGCATGAGAATGTTGGTATAAAATCAGAACCAAGAAGAAAGATACAACATAAATTTTATCGGTGACCACTAAGATAACCAATAAAATAACAAGCATCATGCTCCGATAATCTAAAGTGTGGAAAACTGAAAAGAAATAATATTTATATGAATTTTGATAGTAGAAATGTATATTTAGCCGTCTGAAATGCGGATGTTAGTATAAAATAATTTCAAAGAAGGAAAATATGACATATTATTTGTCGGTGTGCGCAAAGACACCCATTGCATGCCAACTTAGAAACTGTCATCGGGATGTGCGCTTTGTTCAAATTTAATCGGTTGTAATTGAAAATGGGTGCATGAACAGAGTGGGGATGATGATGAAAGTGAGAAACGGATGGAAGAACAACGTTTCATGAAATTGTGTAAAAAGGACATATAAATTTCTAAATAATTTATTTTGAAATTTATGTGCCAATTTCACACAATATCATGTGGCATTTCCATTTTTCAAACATTTCTGTGACACGTTACCCTAACGGATACATGAGATTCTTTCTACCAAGTAAATATGGATGGCATACTTTTATCCGTTGGATGACAGCATTACCTACCGACTCCAATTGCATTGTTGGATGCTTCCCTGTCATCCAGTCAGGTGTTTCGTACAGTACATGCCAATGAATAAAATGCCGTTTCCCTTTCCAAAAAAAAGTTGGAATACACAAAAATAACAATGTACAAAATAAGGGCCGTTATAATTTTATGACGAGATTTTGTCGAATAGTACTATCGACGCGAACAATTCTACCGCACATTAAGAAGGGGGAGATCAGGCAGAGGGAACGTGTGACAAGAAAAATTGGGAGAAATAACATACACAAATAATTAACGTTAAAATACTAGAGCTCAGTCACAATTAATTAGTGAGTAACAGGAACAGATACACAAAAATTACACTGGAGATAGATCGCAAACAGGGTTCACGTCCAAAACGGAAACAACACGTGTTAAATACAGTACAAATAGCGGAGAACCAAATGTAGAGAGAAACCACCTAGGCCATTGATTACAGTTTACAACACTCGTGTACAACCTCACTATGCAATCGACCAGACAAAAAATTCTATCGACACTTGTAGAAATCCTCCCTAAAATGCGGGACCCGGCATACACACCGTATGATTGTATAATTCAAAATCCTTTCCACGGACGAATAATAATAAAAAAAGCACAGATTTCAAATAGTAACAAGCATAGATTTCCATGTACTTCGTCACGACTAAGACGAGCCGACGTTTTCTTCAAACAACAGCACGCTACCACACTGAAAGGTGAGGGTTTTAGCGTCCCTCGTTAGGGGTTTATCTCACGACTAACCGCGAGCAGGGTTGGCAGATTTGCTGTAATTACAGTGGATACCGTTATTCTAGTATGTACGGTAGGGTTGACAAATCAACACCTCAGGACAAGGACACTGAACCGCACGCCGAATCAAGAAGTGGATCCGGAACCAGAAGCAGGGGATACTTACCACACACACAATAAATACAGTAGAAGAGAAGTCGGAAATTCATAGATGTTAGAAGGTGAGGAGGAGACTGCTCAGAGAGAGCAACGTTAAGATTGAAGTTTGGATAGCTACCACATATTTTGCGCACTGCACGTATCTACACTCACTGAACTCACTGGATGCCCAGCCTTGAAATAATTATTAGTTCAGGGGCAATATGAAAGTATTGCGAAAAATGTACGATGTTGCAATGTACCACTTTCATTGCAATCAAGACATTGAATGCGGGAGTTCCTTTCGGCAAAAATATAACGGTACACAGTGCACATCCTGGTAATTCTAGGACATTGATGTAGGCATATAGTTTCGGAAACACAGACGTCCACCATAACCATTTTTCACAACGATACATTCTTCAACTGTAATTTTAATATATTCTTTACCATTTTCAGTTGATAATGGTAATCTACATTATGCCGGCAGCTGCATTTCATCGTTTCTGTTTATTACCGAAATCGTCTCTATTCATCACGGAAAGCTGATAGATGGAACCAGCGCCATCCGAATTATCATGGCTAACGCCAAAAAAAGGAATTTTCTCCAAAATGTGTGATACATTGGATCCGCCGTGACTTAGGGCGTACAGATAACACAGAATTGCTCGATTTATAAACATGATTTTTGACTGACGAACTACATATACTTCCAGTATTCATCTTCGACCCATAATTACATTGATCATTACATTGCGCACCACCACTTCTTTAGTTTAAAGTACTATCCTTACGATCACTGAACGATTCTCTTGGTCGAAGATATCTACCCAAACTGCATTGTCATATATGGGTTTGAAACATTACAAAAAATATCGCGATGAGCAAAAGAAAAAATGTTTTTCAAAAAAGAATTCCATAAAGCCTCACGGATGTTAGTTGAAAAATTGTTTGTAAAATTGGAGAAAGCATTAGGTGCTGACGTGATGAACAGGCATGGTCTCATGTTGTATAAAACTCCTGAAAATCTACATAAACACTGCCAAAAACGCAATACATCTTTGAACATAGTTGGTTTCTTGAGTTTAGTGCACAGAACAGACGTATCCAAGCCGAAGAAATTGAAAACAGAATTAGCCGATCAAGTTTCTAAATCAGTGATTACAAAACGGTTTGAATATGGTGACATTCCTACAACCGAACACGTTAAATCAATGGAGGGATACTAATCTGTGACTGAACGGGATATGACTGACATTAATGAACATATTAAGCATAATAAGTAAATCTAATCTAATTCGAAAAAGAGGGAAGCAAGAAGCTATTAATTCATTAGCTGATTTTCTAAAAGGAGACAACTGTAACGAGTACGTAAATTCAGTGAACCAGATAGGTCACCATCTGCATACAATATTCGACGTCTGTTTTTCCGGAACTGAATGCCTACATCCAAATGTCGTAGTTTTTGGGTGGAGTAAATATCTTCTAGTCTATTCAAATTTTGGTATTTATGAAGGTTGCATAAAAAAACTGCAGCGTTTGAATTGTTACGGATGGTAAATGAAGAAAATATCTACACAATTTTAAGATAAATTGTATGGACCATTAACTGTGGTTTCCACGTAGAGTAGATTTTAATGTATGAAGCGTACAAAGTTACTTACGGGCGGTGGAAAATAAACGGAAGAAATGATACGCGGCACCTTTCATGGTTTGGAAAAAGGCACGCATTTAATATTGAAAATTATTTCGAACACGGGATATTTCTGTATATGTGTACTGCAAAAAAGGTACACATAGTCTTTAACATCCGAAAATTAGGTA
Source organism: Odonthalia washingtoniensis (assembly GCA_032358235.1). NCBI lineage: Eukaryota > Rhodophyta > Florideophyceae > Ceramiales > Rhodomelaceae > Odonthalia > Odonthalia washingtoniensis. The sequence goes on along the minus strand of JAULBU010019435.1, from coordinate 15,646 downwards.
CATCCGAAGTGAATAGAAGATCTCCGGAAGTGCAACCGTTCCGGAGCACTTCGCATTTTTGCACTTCGTATTTGCCAAAATCTCTTTGAAGACATACGAAGTGCGACCGAGGATGTTAGATATATCGAAGTTATCAATTCGGACATGTTTAAATTTGAGCGAAGTATCGAATACACATTCAATTTCTGAAACTGAAGTTAAACTATGAATTAATATTGATAAATACTAGAAGAGTGTTGAAGTGGAAATTAAAAAGTAAAATTATGAAACAATGAAAAATATAACATTTCATCGCTTTTTTATATGCAATATATACTGAGAAAGATTTGAGGTAATTTCAACGTGTAGTTGGAATTCTAAAAACATAAGTACAGGGTTTGGAAGTTTTGGTTTTGGAATTACTATATTCTTTGTACTATTTACAGTGTGACAGAGTATTGGAATTATGTAAAACTGTTGCATAAATTTTGTAGTGCATAAGTTATTACTCATCTCAAAATCTGATTGAAACACTTGACAGTTGCGTTTTTATGAAATGAACGTAAAGTTGAAAGCAATTAATTTAAGAAATGGTACATGGTATACGGACCAGAGGTACGAAGAGGAAGAAATCAACAGAAACAGACAATGTTGTGGCAAACAAAGACAATGAAGACAAGGACATCCATGAAAGTGGTGAACAGAGAAGCGGGAAGAAAGTAACGAAAATATTTGTTTTGAGAAGATCCAAGAGACGCAGTGGTTTGCGCCGTCAAGAAATTCCAAAACACGTAGGCAGAAGTACTTCTGGAAAAGATCTAGAAATAGGAAAAGTCCAAGAAACGTTGGTGCGTGGAATCTAAATCATGAGGAATGTACCTCTTAATGGAAGTAGTGACGATATGAACAGTAAATTACGTGTTGTAGAAATAAAAGCGCTCTCAGGTACGAAATATTAAGCAGTGGGATCCGTGAATGAAGAAAGTAATGTTTTGATGATGATAAATCAAACAAAGACGAAATTACTCCTGTGGTTAAATCTACATAACAACGGATTAATGACAGGCGATGTAATGCTTCAAGTTCTAGATGGGCTGTACAATGTAGCTTGGGAACACGCAGATGTGGTAGAACTCAAGATGATTGTTTCCGTAGTGAAAGGAATTACCAAGGGATTGGTGAAGGAAAAGAAAATATGGCAAGTGTTCGAAACGTGGAAATAGAACTGATTGGTGGTTAGTCAAACAGAGAATCTAGGGCTGTGACTGAAATTGAACTTGAAGATCTTAATGAAATGAAGAAAAACAATATGTATGCATAGTCGTGACCAGCAAGACCTTCTTGGTACAGTAAAACTTTGGAAGGATAAACTCAAAGAGAAGGAACAACATATGAAGCAATTAGAACTGAAAACATTGCATGCGGAGGCACCCCGGAAAAGAGGGAGTGTTTCCGTGACTGGAACGAAGAAAAAGAAAGTAACAAAGAGGGAAACTTCGTGAATGGACAAATTTATTTCAGATGTGGTGGAAGACAAATTTGATATGAATTTAGTTGGGATTATTTGTAGGGCACTCGAAAATGTGTTTCTTGACGCACGTTTGTTTACAAGTGCGTTATGCTTGTCATCTTCATCGAAGATGGTATGTATAGTTGCGTGGAATCCAAATTGCACTGACTTTAAAACTGAAACGCTACATGATCGGAGTGATCGTGTTGTTAGTATTGTGAAAAGGTATGGAATTGTAGATTGATCAAAAGATTATCTGATTCATCCATGTGGTGCCATTTTTACTGATGGGATTTGAAACTCGTAACATGAATTGAATGTTCTACATTTGTTTGTACCGATTTGGCCGATGGGAATTTCTGGGGAACATAGTGTTGAGACTAATGGTATGTACACTTGTAATATTGGAAGCACTAGAAACTTCATTGGTCAAGCTATGTTGACAAACATTAGAAAGACTAAAAATTTGACGGAGCTGAATCTGGATGTTGAAAAAGAAGTGTTCAATACTCTTATCAAGAATATAACAATGTTATGTCATTTCCACAACTCATGTGCTCAAGATTTAAGTGCTTCTGAAAGGACATCAAAGGTTTCATTCTTCTTTAACTTGAGATATTTAAGTATTTCTGTATTGATACCAATACTTTCTAAAATGAAATGGGAAAAGCATGTTCGTGCTGAAAGAGCGGAGGCATACGAAAAAGTATTCAAGTTAGAAGATTCGGGAAAAAGGGATACTTCATATTGAATATTGGCTAAATTTTACAGCATATGTGCTGAATGAAGCGTATATGTTGAAGATGGGCAAATGGAAGGAATCGATATGCTATTCAAAAATTAGCCCAGTACATTATCTGTTGACTTTTCCGTGAATATTACCTTGTATGTGATGGTAACGCATCGATATGTTCTGTTATACGTGTTGATGATGTTATCACTGCTATAATACGTTCATTTGAAAGAACCCATACTGAATTGAGTACTGCAGGTGATGAAAATAGTGGTTACAATGTTGATGTAATTGATAAGTAATATGTGGTAAAGAAACCAGTTCTATTAAAAGAGGTAATACTATTACTTTCCATATTTGATGTTTGATAGTATCCCAAACGAAACATCATTGATTGAAAGACGTATTCATGTAACTGCAGCTGTTATTGTTCTTGAATATGTTCTTAACTTTTTCGAAGAAGTTTATGATTGTTCAGACGCCGAGTGCTGTGAAGAGGAAATTATGACTGGTATATCTGGAACATGTTGTGATAATTTGTGAACGAAAAACGGAAGTATACAAAAGCCTTTCAATATTCTAAAACTGGACGTATATATCTCTGTAAGTACTGAGGAATTCCGGATACCGATATGTTGTTGGTATGGAATTGTCTATGATGTATATATCCTGCATTGTCGTGCTGCTCACGGCAAGATGAAACCGTTTGACGAAGATGTTGATTTTGTTCATGACAGCTACGTTGATTCCAACAGTGTTTCTATTTGGAGGCATGATGAGTACATAGAAAGTAATCATTTTAAAAATAGATATCGAATTGATGAGGATGATATTGATAGTAACGACAGTGAATGGTATCGGAAAAGGGCGTTTGATTTTTTCCTTTCAGTGCATACTTGTTCATTTCTAATTGTATCCATTCGATGTGTCCCTGTCATAATCCTATACGTAAACAGTCACTGATTTTTTTGTTGAGAACGTGTAAGGTATGGAAATAGCAGAACACGTCATCTCATTCAGTAGATAATGTTTTTTGAGAGTCTGTATCAATTTAAGGTACGTAATTAATGCGTCATATAGGTCTCTTTTTAATGTTATGTACCACATTGGGGATAGCACGACTTAATTGAAAGATATGTGTTGTCTCGTGTAAATAAATAATATTGCTATGTTTCTCTTAATGACATTTTGACATGTTATATTAAGACACCGAGCCTGGAATGCCGAAAATTCCATTTGAAGTATGCATGGAAATGCATGGTTGAATTGTAACTGACGAAAGGGAAGATAGTAAATTCCAAGTCACCCTGCACGATTTGTAATCTCCATGTATATTGACTAAATGCTTTGGAGGGGTAAAAAGGCAGGGTTGGGAAGGAGGTGTTCTGACTTGTGTATTTTGCAGACTATTTTTCCTTTTAAAAGTTGTAATTGTAGGAAGTAGTATTTAAGAATTGGATGTGGCGAAGAACTGATTACTCAAAAAGACCGTTGCGAAATGGAATAACGATGACCGGGAAATGGATTTTCAGGTAAGGCACGAGTGTAATGGAGGGAAATTGTTTCTTTGCAGCAACGAATTGTCTCACACATGTGAAAGTAATTTCTTTTAGTGACAAAAATAAATTAATACTTTTTCGTTTAAAGTTTTCTTATATAATTTTAATTTGTATGCAATATGAAACCACAGTAATGTTACTCTTTTTAGTTAACAACATCACAACGATCCTTGTATTGACACATGCTTCCAAAGATATTGGACGGTCCCAGTAACTGGACAATCGAGCCTTACTCTGATGATTTCTGTTTGCTGTATCTTGACTACAAGTTCCCAGTACTTGAAACACTTTAAAGCATAGTTGACTCCCCACCTGAGAAATGTTAACTCTAATCAATTTTCACCACATGAGAAACGTTAACTGGATACGATTTTCACATCAGTAATGCCGTACTATTGTATAATAATTGAACTGAGAAGCAATCATCCGTATTGAGAGCAATGAATTTTTTAAAGAAATCTACTTCTTCCAAAAACAATTCATCAAGGTCGGTGTGATAACATCGGAATATCTGTCATCCGAGTTTCAAAATATAATCGAGTCTATTTACATGAATGGGTATCAGCATGACATATGTGCAATAAACGTGAGGTGCTTCTCACCAAACGATATGAAAACACATATTACAAAAGGAACAAATGGAAAAATAAGATTATGTTCTGTAACGATTTTTTGGAAATTAATGGACAGTCGAGATTGAATTATATGAGACGTTCTGGGAACTTTTCTTACTGTGAAAACAATGTAATAAACGTAAATTTGCTAGGGCGCCATTATAATACGTGTATTATACGTTACGAATGGACGTGGATATCAGTACGATTAAACGTTATAATCAACTCTCATAAATATATTTCCCTATCTAGAATCCTGGACGGTTGTGTATCATTTTCCCATGTTTTAAAAAGAAAAGAAACTGGACGTGAATTTTGTGATAAGTAAATCAGAGGACTCAATTAACATTTATTTTGGTAGTGGAATTAACTCTAGTATATTAGTGTTGATGTGTTGGATTTTTGCATTGGTTGCAAAATTTTGTTATATTGTTTCAGAAATGTTTACTATCAACCAGTAGTATCTGAACGAGCATAAACAATTTGGTATATCTCATATACCTTATCAACCGATATTTAAAAACGGCAAAAACTTTCTTGAGCTGTAATTTTACTGTATTGTAGGTGCTGTCGTAAACGAAAATATGGTGCAGGGAAGTGTTGATTTGATAAATTTCAAAAAGTCATGCTGACACAGTCAACTACAATCTGGAAAACATTGCGTAATATAGGCTGTCTTACTTGTACGACGTGTCACATCTGTAGGATGAGTCATGTAATGTAAAAGAACAAATCAAAGAATATTGTAAACAATTTATTTACGGGTCACAGTTGGTGCAGTATGTGAAAGAAGCAACCATATTTGTGGGGAAACTAAAGTACGATTATATTGAGGGAGAGACACTCGACAATGTTGTACCAATTACTGAAGTAGGAACAAGTAAGGAAAGGAACCTCACAGGGAGACGTGGCGATGTTGGGAGCGTTGTGGAGCGAGATTTAAAAAAAAATCAACAGAAATAAAATTTCTTCAGTAATTGATGAGTAAAGAAGTGGAGAAGTTGCTTCAAATATTCCTCTTTCGGCCACTTTGATTCCTCATCCGAACTGGTTGTGGCTTCTAACAATGCGGGATATATCTAATTTTTGAAGCCACTTATTTTCAATCTATATACATATGGATGATTCTTTTAACTATATCTAAAGTTCATTCCATTCATCACCGTGCTTTTAAATATAGTCGTAGAATGTACTTGAAGTCAATGGGACCTGGAACTGCAGAAAGGTTAGTACAGGCCATCGGGGAGGGGAATAAAGTACAATTCTCGGCTCTTTCTGTTTTCATAGTAAGAAAACAGAATTTTTCTATGAGGATTTTCTCATGTTACCAGGGTTTGTATGTCCTTCACAGTTGGAAGAAAGAAATGACAGAAAAACGGAAAGGTTTTAGATGTTTCAGCAATTATGAAGTTTTTTTGAAGGCGGTGGCTGCCTATTTTCAATATCCTATTTACAGTTCTGAACCGTACTGCATATGCACACTAGGAAACTACAGAGAAATGACAACTGAAGTTTGTGTGTCAAAATTTATTGAAAATAATAATATAATGTCAACAAAGAAGGCAGCAATAGATTCCACAGTGACCTTTATTGCAGATATATTTAGTCTGGGGGTGGAGTTGGATGGTATAAATAACTTGTACACACTGAAAATGGACCCAGTCTGTTACGAAATTCCAAAAATTTCGAACGACAAAGCTCACATACCGATCTTAACACTATCCATCTTGAAAGACAGGTGTAGGTGGGATTTTTGTAATTCCATCAGGCGAGAATGATTTTGCAATTTGTATTTGCCCCCGTTCTGAAAACAGTGCATCATCATCTGGAGCAGATCCTACTGTAAGAAGTAAGTGTGTTGTTGTTCCACCATTTACTATGCTCATTTGTCTAAACGACCTCATGTATGGAGTACAATCGTCAACGGACGCAGGGGAGAAGGAAACTGGAAACATTCGGTTGAACATTCTTTTCAGAAGTGTTGTAACACCACCAGAAACTAAACTTTTGTTGGTTTGCCAAATTTAATTTCTTTTTTGTAAATCAGATTCTGGGATACTTGGAGGGAAGCGGGTGATGGACGACATAAAAGAAAAGCTACAGAATCTGGAACAGTTTGTGGTAATGAATGTTCGTATTGTTCAATATATTATCCAGTACCTGTTAAGAAGGTCTACGACTGACTTTTGGTCCCCTTGGCTGACGGTAAGCACTCCCATCAGCTCTTCGGTTTCTCTCTGCCGGACCAACCGTGCCGGGATCCCAAGTTCTGTCTAACAGTTAAATAAATATGTGAATGATATGCACGTTAAAACATGGAGATATCAGAGGATAATTAGACGAGATACGGGAACGATTAAGTCCATTTTGGATATATTTGTCCAAAAATGGACTAAACCCTCCTTTTTTTACAGTTTTCTGACGACCCCAAGATTTTAGGTATATACATTTTAATACATACATAGTTAATATACATGCCAAAATTTGGAGATATTGGAGAACAGAAAGACTAGATACGTGAACATTTCGAACCGTTTTTGAACATATTTGTCAAAAATGGACGACTTATCTCTCTTGTTTTTAGTTACAGTTCTCTGATGACCCAAGTTTGAGTATTCATTTAAATACATACTTGGTTAATAATATATTAAAACTAGGCTATATAGGAGAACACTTAGACGAGATATGAGAACGTTTCTGTCCATTATTGGATATATGTGTCCAAAATGGACTAAACTCTCTTGCAGAAGGGTTTTAATATGGTCACATACCTAAACTGGAACGCGTTAGATCAAAGAATAGATACCAATTTTTGACAGAAGAGGATATGAACGACATGAATGAACATAATAAGCATAATAAAAAATAGAAACTAATAATAAATGGAGGTGAACTAGAAGCTATGAATTCATTAACTGACTTCTTAAAAAGAGAAAACTGGAACGCAGAACATAATTTATGTAAACCATATACTTCACCAGCTGAATACAATCTTTTATCATCGACTGCATCATGAGGACATCTGGTATTAGGTACATCATCACCATTTTTTCATAAACTTGTTCATCACATAAAGAAGCAGGGACGGCAACAAACTCAATTGACAGTACAGGGACAGTTGTTATGTCGTGAGAAATTCTGGTTACTCTGTCAAAATATCCCTAAGTTTGAACAAGAAAGAGTAATAAAATATGTCGTCAAATTATTTGGGATGATTGTAAAGTAAAACACGAAGCATAGTGAGATAGTGAAACAGAATATCCATGGATTGATGGATTAATGGTTTAATTATGAAAAGAAGGGTTTGTAAATCATTTAAGTAGACATTCAGTAGAAAAATTCCTTATAAGAGTTGAATTATGGCAATCGTGGGAATTTGGTAGAGATGTATTCAGAAAATATTTGATCGGCCATGATTTTGCACTTAACGCTGCAAACTGGATGTGGCTTTCTGGTTCGGCATTCTTTCAATATTATCATCTTGTTTTTAACCCTACGGCTTATGCTAAGAAATGGAAAGCTAAACTGTTCGTCCAAGAATACTTCGATAAGCTCAAACAATTCAAAGTGGTTAACGTTCTTGAGCCGTGTAAATATGGTTGTGATGGATATGTGCATATAGTTGTCGTAAATTAAGTTGAATTCAAAGGAAATAAAGAAGGAATGAAATCGTAATTCGCACAATTAAAGGAAGTGAAAGGTTTTGAAGTGAAAGAGGATGGTAATAGAAAAAAGGAGCAAGGAATGAAAAGGAAACGGAACTGAATGTTTTTTGTTTCAAACTTTTCAACGTTTCAGCCTTTCAATCGCTTCAAGTTGTGATATACTTTACTGGACTAATACTTTTGATTAAAAGTTACAATGGTGAGAGGTTCCTGTTACATAATGTTGTAGCCGGCCGTGAAAATCGCTGTGGATATCGGAACTCATTACATCAGTGACATTGGTTGTCCTGAAATCAATGTATATGTGGAATATCGCGGACACTCACTGATGAAATTCTCTTTGGAAGAACATTAATTCAAAATGTGATCTGATCTGAATTCACAGTGTGCAAAAAATTAAGGCCTTAAATCAATAAGGCAAAAGAATAATAGGAAGTAACAGGAAATTGCCGATTAAATGTCGAACCTTGATAATCGTTTTGATGGATATGTGCAAACCGTTTACACATATCCATCAAAACGAATGGTAATATAAAAAATATATTGAACTATGTGACACAGTTCAAAATAATTTTTCCATGACGGACATAATGATTCACGGAAGTTATAAATCTTTACTGCTGAAATCTTGTGGAAAAGAGTAGTAGTTATCAAAATAAATGACATTTCGAGTTAGGTAGTCCGGCTGGTTTGAATCCTTTAATACAAAACTTGTGTAAAATTTTCACGAAGTTGATCTCGTCATTCGTTTTTAAATTTTTTTAACCGTTTTATGGTGGTCGTACTAGTTCTGGTGGGACTATGATGAAGACAATAATTTATTTTGATCATAACTCTAGTGCTGGTGTCAGCAAAAGTTATTTTAATAGAAGTAGTGTTTATCGCGAAGCAATGTCATCTGTGGTTGAAAGGGGGGATGGTGGAGGTTGAACCACCGGGAGCAAGAAATACGGGCCTCAATGACCGTGGAGACATGGCGCAGTTATATGGTTTGTGCCAGGACAGGTTATATCACACTACTTACTGTAATTTTATTACTTTTTTATTGCATACAGTTGAATGAGTTATCAGTCTGAAAAGAGATGAAGCACGCTACAGCACTTCTGGATTTAAATTTAATTATAAATTGTAATATTCGTTTATTGCATACAGTGAAGTAAACAATGACTCTTCAAATTGATAGTATACAGAGTATTGTTCTCTAAATTTTCGTAATTTTTGATATGTTATTTCACAACGTCTACAATGGCAAGTGCAAATCTTCCCATTTTCTCTTCGTACAGTAGAACCAAAAAATATACAAACTTACAAATTTGAAGTTTGAACGTATCCTATGTACATAAAACACCGAATACTGGGACACTGTACTTCCCAGTACTGGTAAACTTCTAAGTATCTACCTACATGAATAACACTGCGTTGGCAGTTTTCATTGTCCATTTGAAATTTCATCTTTTCAGTCATCTATTCCTTCCCAACTGTTCTTCGATCATTCTTTTTCAGTCTTCACAGTACGTTTATCATACCTTCAAATTATATTAAATGGACCTTTCTTCAATCTAATTAAGGTAATCCGCATACTTCGATCAGATACTTTTAGTGCAGTTGTTGTTGGTAACCAAATAACTGATTGGAATAAATGCATGTCAATTGTGGACAGAACTTTGGATCGGAGTTTAATTGATGTAGGTTTTCAAAAAATGAAGGTACCGTACAACACTGCGTCAGATGATAATAGAAAACCTTTCCAATACAAAAAGACGTCATTGATGTGTTACATACACAAATGAATGTCACTAGTGCCAAAGATGTGACATTTATACCTTTTTCAACGAGATTGACCGTGACTATATCTCACATCTTTTGCGCTCATAATTCTTTGAACAGTTGTACATGTCCATAAAAAACTATCTAATGACTAATGACAAGTCATGAATAGAGTAGAATCAAAGTAGAGACACCTCACTAAAAGCATCGTTGGAATGTTAAAGATATATACCGATAAAACAGCAATAACTTTGAAGTCGCAAACCTTAGTTGGTAATCCCATACATGTCACTTTTTTTAATTATATCCGTGCAATTCAGACGTTTTCAGATCGACCATGGTTTTCTTTAGTTTCATTTTTTCCTGATGGATTACGAGGATCACAGTCAGAGAAAGTCATAGAGGACTACTGTGGCAATACTAATACATACAGTGATGAAATTATGACTATTTACCATCAAGTTGCACTGACTTTGCCAGTTCTGGTCAAGAGCAATGACAACGGTTCTTGTGCCGTTAATTGAAAATTCCATGAATAATTCTATGGTATTTACAAACAACAAGATAAAATGTAATTCCTTCCCTGTCATAGTTTCATACTGCGGTGACATACCAGAAAATAAAGCCATGTATGCACTTCTACAAAACTGTACCACTATACCACTATCTGTGAGATGCTTAGGAACTTCAACCTTTCTCAAGACAGCTCCAATATCTTCAGTATCGCATCCCAGAGCCGATCACTATGTATGAACCAGAAAGCATGCGGTTACCGCTTTGTTAAAATCAGCAAAGAAGCGTCTTCGGCAACAGAGAAGAAGTTTTTACAAGCAGAATCACAAAATATTCTGCAAGACATTTCTGTTGCACAATGGGTTCCATTTCTGGAGAATCTGTAAAATAGACATCCGCACCCACTTATTAAATGTGTGTTCTCAATGTTTACGTATGGACTATTGCGTAACCTTCATCTCGGGACTTCTAAATCAATCAAAACATGTTTCATGACATATCCGTCAAGTCAATTCTTAGCAATGAAATGCATAGAAAAAAAGAAGAACGGGAAACAATTTCAGATACAGCTCGTGGCGTTGTTACGAGCTTGTACTTCATTTCTCATGGCAATATAAAAACAGTTCGGTGTACCCGGTTTCCATGTTGACTTCTCAACAAGGGAGAAGTCCCAACAGCTGAACAGTTTCTTGCCAAGTAATTCAATTCGAGGAATGTTGGATGGAAGAGTTTATAGTTGGTTGGATATGGTTTTCGCTTTGGTGGCAGGATATATTGATAGAGTCACTGGATACCAGGATGATTCTACTTTGACAAACATTTGCACAAATTTCACAACATTAATGCAAGAATTGCTATACGACAATAATTCCCACGGATGATCACAGGAATCTATATCTGGCATCCGGGAGAGGATTAGTATTCTCAAATTGCAGTACATAGAAACATTGCAGAAACATTCCGATACAGGAATCCACACATTGAAGTTCCATTTACTATCCCACGTTGTACCATACCTCTCTTGGTTTGGAAGACTAGATATCATTGATTAATCACCTTATGAGCTCTTTAATACATTCTTCAAACAGTCATATCGATCTACTTCCAAAAGGATGGCAACAAGAATGGATGAAACAGTGAAAAATATGGGACCAATAATTTCAACTATACGTCGAAGTTCAACACATGTTGAGTTTCTAAATCAAGGTTCCATCCAAATTGTTGTACCACATTTGACAGGGACGACTACTAAAGCTAAAGATAACACAAATCTATCACCATATTTGATACGGGTCGGTATTTCTATATCGTTACAACAGGTTGTTCCCACAAGATAAAGAACGCTACTGTGTAACGAACCCACAACGCAAGTCCTTACTCCAATATTGAAAAATTATCACGTACCAGTCTGAAAGTCTTCACGGATCTCGGTCAGACCTACTTCTGCAACAGCAGTCTGTTGCTTATGAAATCCTAATTTCTCTTACATTTTCCAAGTCAAAGTACATGGTTGGCGGAAATCTTCCAACGGGGCAACAGTATGACAGTTATAGAAATATTGTAAATTTGTGACCCGCACCGGCATATCGCCATGAATGGTAGCGCATATTTGCAACAATAAAGTTCGATCCAAGCAAGAAGAAAAGGAATAGCATCGTAGTTATGAAGGGTGGTGAAGGAAGCAGTCCTCTTAACTATATAGAAAAGTCCTCCTCCTATTTCACATGAAACAATACAGTACTATGGACAGGAATAAGTTGGCTTTTGTGCAATACATGGAATTCACTCAGCCTCTGCAAAATGTTGATAAAGTTCTGAACTGCGTATGCCTTCGATGGGCTACATCTGATGAGGTTGACTACATAGGTCATTTGGCAGTCACAAGTTCTGTGGAAAATATTTTAGAAAGAGAAGAGTGATACGATATCATTGATCTCGATACCATATGACCATCTGTACATGTATTGAAGTTATATTTTGGAATTGATTAGTTCACTGGACAGTCTCTATGGACGAAGAAACGTTTGTTCATTAATCTTTTTTACAAGAAAAGGTATTCGTGCATATCTCTACCAACTGATACTGAAAAGGATGACGAAGATAACTACCCCACGTAACATGGTTGTATACATTATTTCACTTTACATTACATGTTCTGTCATTCCAAATCTTCGTCCGTATTTCCATTCACTTCATTACCTCCTTCATCTACAAATAAAGTACTTCGTGCTGGTCCTTCGCTGTACGGCTTTCCAAGTTTTTCAATACGTTTTCAGTCAGACGCTATTTCTCCCATACAGTAGTCATGAATAATTCCCTACTGCGATCCAATGTACTTTCGAAACCAGGTTGATTGTACAGATATAAAATGGTTCTTCGGACTTTTCGTGGTAAACATTATTGTGTCGTCACGTTCCATTTCTTTGAAAATACGTTCTTTCTCTCGCTCTACACTTTCAGATGCTTCCAACTCTTCAGGGACCCATTATTCTTCATACATTCTTATTTTTCCAATTAATTGTTCCGTCAACAGTCTTACATACTTCGAAATCATTTGGTTGAATTCTTTCTGACGACCCCCCAACAGTATTCCTCTGCAATAAGCAGTTTGACACAGGTAAATATCCACGAATCTACGAAAGGAATACTAATTGCAGACCGTTCCGCAATGTCCCCTTCCTCTTTATCCACGATATATCCAAATAAATCATGCAATAACGCAGTACCAATCTTGTTTCTAAACAGATTCAACAAATCTTCATCTTCGTCGTGTCGGTCAACGTGAGTTTCAACCGAACTGCCACATTACTGTGATTGAATATCTGAAAGGTCCACAGTACGCCACCATGACTTGTCTAACACAACGTTCCTATTAGATTTCATAGTTTTTCTCTTCGCGACAGCAATTTCCGCCTCCATTCGTTCGGTTGCGCCGGGTTCCTTCTAATTGAATAGGGATAGTAGAGAGCCATAGCCAAGTACTTCAAACAATCTGTCTTTTGCATCTCTTTTACTTACACTACTAAAATCAGGTAACGTCTGTCTCAAAAGCCCCTCTAAAATACCAAATTTTGATAGCTCTTCAAAAACGTCGTCCCTAATTTCTTCTGTCCGAGATATTTTTAGACTCCCACCGCATGAAAGTACAGCCCCAAGTAGTTAAAATATAAAACTTTTTCTTTTTTGATTGAGAGGATATATATATATGTTGTTTCCATTGCAAGGAAAGGTCATTGCTGTCGGTACAATCTTTGAACCATCCGACCATTTCATGCCATTATCTATTACAATGTCTGCTCTTTTCTTCCAGTTTATGGAATTTTGCTTATTATATGGGTCTAAACCACACGTTTCTATGATTCTGCACTTTTGCATTCTGAGGTCTACTGCCATTCCAATTCAAGAATAGTTCGTTTTAAATGGCTTTTTCATCCTCTCCACATACTTTCCACGACTTTGGCTGTTATCTTCCGACTTTTTAAGAACTTCTTGACTTAGAACTTCTACACTCTCCACGATTCCATTTATTTTAACACTCTTACAATCAAGTTTCATAACTTCCTAATGCAGAGACTTGATTGAGACCTTTTACTCAGCACCTCTCTTGCTTTCAATTTTCCCTGTACTTTTTCATCAATACAGAAATTCTTCCGTTCTCTGCAGTTAGTTTTTGAACATGTTCTTCCAGCCGACGAAAATCTTCCAAATTTACATCCTCTTGTACTGACGACAATTGGTCCACTGCAGCACCCACACCAGGAGCTTTTCTACGATTTTTGTCAGTATTTTCAATCACAAATTTCCTTTATATAACAGATATATACATCAGAGAACTCAATAACCATCCACGTTTTCATTCATGAAATGAATGTGATATGGATGAACCATTGACGATTGCATACGGCATATGAATGCATTAATGTAAGGTACATACACTCAGACATTCAACACATGAATAAAAAAATCAATGTGACTTACATTAAAAACTAAATTTTTCGCAGTATTATATAAAGTATTCACTCAACGTCTTATAAAAAATGTGTAGTTACGAGCCAAGATTACAAAGACGAAAGTCTCATGTGTAAGAAACACATTTTTCATGATAAATTGGTGTAATTTTTGAGACAATGAATGTTGGCCCCGACTATTTATTCCATTTATTCTCCTCCGTCCGTAATTGAATTTCTATGCCCAATACATTTGAACATACAGTATCTATATGCCATAGGTAATGCCGTATACATTATATCTTCAAATTGTTTAGATGTTTCCTTCAAATTCTATCCATAAACATGAAAACACTGTAGTTTTATGTATGAAACCTACACGGACCTCCAAATTCGCATGGCCTATTAGATATCACATCCACCCCCAACTACACCCTTTGAATGGATTCATTTTGTTGAGAAATGCGCCAACGTGGATAGGAACGTAATGTTGGGAGGACAAACACCGCCCAAAGCGGAAGCCCGCGGCAGCGCGAAAATGTTGGTGCTTACATTGTGCTTAATTTAGTGTAATATATGGGTGTATGTTGAATTTATTGATTCTACTGTACTGAGTTTTTGTTGATTGAATTGACACTAGTGAATTTCCCGGTGAGACGTAGCTAGATGTCAAATGTCTATAAATAGGACAACAATAGATTGTCGATAAAAATAAATAAACACAGTTATCTTTTTCCATACGACTTTCATGGTAGCACCGCTGAGTTACCGGAAATTACTTCAATCTAACTAACGTGTTGTCGTTTTTTTTTCCAACATACTCGAAGACTTTCAATTGAGAATGAACGAAATTAATTTTGTGTGGCCAAGTTTCAAGGTCGAGGGACTTAGGATTTTGAATTATGTTCTCTTCGGCCCAAGTGCCGTATTAGAAAGCAAGGATCTTTCTGGTGTTGTGTATGATGGAGAAGGTCCACCAAATGAAGAATGTCAAGCGGATTTGATGACTTAGAAGAGAAAGATGAGGAAAGCGAAAGTGATAATTGTGACCAGGTTGGGCGATAATCCGTTACGCGTTGTGAAATCCGTCTCCCATCCATCTGAGATGATTAAGAAACTCAATCAGAGATACGCCGGCTCTACGACTGCAAATAATATTTCTGTCAAGATAAGTCTAATTCATACTCTGTATAACCGTGGTAAAGATATGGGGGAGTACATATATGAAATGGAGGGTATGTATAATAGATTGGCAACGATCACCACTTGATGCTGGAATGCAAGTCGCGATTTTATTAGTGTCTTTGTCACCGGTAGACTCATTTTCTGGTACAGTATCGGAAATCAATATAATAGACC
>JAULBU010019424.1:0-19812 GCA_032358235.1 Odonthalia washingtoniensis | reverse complement strand
ACCAGCAAAACAGGGACAGAACCGCAAAACCATTTTTCCGGAACTGTGTTAGGTCACAGTGCTTTTTAAGGCTTGCATGTTTATTGACAGAAGCACTATTTGTCAGCTTCTCTCTATGGCTCTATGGAGCTTGTTTAAGGGGGGAGGGGGGGTGATCAACCGCTCCCGGGAGGGAAGTCAAAGAGAGAAAAATAATATCGCACCCCGACTTAACAAATCTGTATTCATACAGATTTGTCTAACTTTACCCCCCTTGAATTTATTTTTATTTAATTTCATTTTCGTAAATTATGATAAGGAGTTGAGATGATAATTATTGGCCTTTATTTTATGGATTGACACGTGTAGTTCTATGAGTGGAACGTCACCTTGTGTTTACTTGAATAAAAAATGTTTTTTGAAAATGTTTTTTTCACTGAAAATTTGTTTTTTTAGAAAAGAAAATTTTAAAAAGTTGTTTTTTTTAAGACGTGCGGCCCCAGACAACACGCTGATTTATTTCCCTTTTGTTTCGCATTCGCTCCTCTCAGCATCATATGATACATGCGCTTCAACACATTCACACATATTAAAATCATCCCAACATACTTACGCATCTACACATTCACATCACTATACTCAACATCATCTATGTAAACCATCAATTAACTCTGATCATCACGCCTGCACCGTCATCCCTTTCTCGATCAACAGCGCCACTCTTCACCCGTCTGGACGTGTAAATTCAATAAGAAGTAGATAGTACTACCTCCACATTACACGTCAGGGTCCTGCGTGGCTATCAAGCGACAACATGGCACTCACACCCTAAACCCTAATCCGTTTTTTTGTTTTCGTTTTTTTTGCGAGAAAAATGTGACTCGTGGAATGAAGGTGGACTCGTGGCACCTTCCAATGATGTGGGTGGTGATGAAGAACGTGCATTTGGTGATTGGCGTCTCTGGCGTTCTGCTGATGCGGTGAAGAAGTAAACATACATTACTTGAAGGAGGTGGATCATTTAGTTCTGGTGAATCTGGTAAAGGAATGTATACAAGATTATATTCACAAGTATTAAATCAACAAGCTTGGATTACATCAACAATGGCATTTAATCACTGTTATTCTGATTCAGGTATCTTTGGTATACAAGAATCCTGTGAGGATTCTTCACAATTAAATTCATTAGTTGAAATCGTTGGTTTACAAGTCGCGAAGATGGCTGGTCCTTTAGGCTCTGGTGAATTAGAAAGAGCTAAAGCTATATGACTAAAAGTAGCCTGATTATGAATTTGGAAAGTAGAGCTGTGGTTTGCGAAGATTTAGGAATACAAGTTTTATCTTCTGGTATTTATAAAGGTCCAGAAGAACTAATTGAAAAAATTGATGCGGTTACAGATGATGATTTACGTCGTGAAGCTGCTAGATTTTTAGATTCTACTCCTAGTGTTGTCACTTACGGTGAAGAATATGCTACTCAAGATTATTCTGCCATTGAATCTGTAATTAAATCTCGTCTCTGGCGTTCTGCTGATGCGGTGAAGAAGTAAACAAAGGGTTAGTACCACCTGCAACCGCTAGTCATTTAATGGGTGAACCAGGATCGGCGATATTTTTAGTTATGCATTTCATGGCAGTTACATCATCTGGAGCATCTGAACAAATTGCCTTTTCACCAATAATCTCATATGACGTATATCGTACATATAATAATCCAAATTGTTTTACCTCCTGATTCTAGTAACTTGAACGAGTAGCAGATGATAAAACAGACCCGCTTAAATACATTGGTATTAACTCGCCATCGTTCATGCGTCCGTCAGGTCGCCCTTTTCACATTTCATTTTCTTTTTAAGATTGTCCGATCATAATCGTTGACTTCATCATTGTATCTGTGTTGGTTTGTGTTTTCGGTAAGGAGTGGGGACAGACAAACGGCGGGAATGATAAAATTGATTTGTTGCCCTCAACGTTCATCCTAGAACATAACAATACTATTGAACTAATCTTTTTTTAAAGATTGGTTCAATCTGATCCAGGATGAACGTTAAAAACTATATTTTTAAATATAAACAATTGTCATTTCATTTTGTTGTCTCTGATTGGTGGATTAAAATTAAGAAATGACATATATTTAAAGTTTTATATTTCATTTTTTAAAACAAAAATGAAATATAAAACTTTCATAATTTTCCTAATTTTATTCCACCTTTAAAAAGTATTGTGTGAGTTTCTTTTTTTTTTTTTTCTCGTCCGCAAAACGGGAAACATCTCGAACGCTGCCCTCCTGCAAGCCGCCCCACCCACCACCATTCCTTCCCTCGCTTCCCCTGCTTCAACCTCGCGCCCCACTTTCCTCCCGTAACCTTCTGTACTTTCAAATATATAAACCAATTCAACTGGCACTGCCGAAATGTCCTGGTACATAATCACTCATTCTTCCTTTTCATTGCAACAATCTTCATCATTATCACCACCGCTACAACAATCATCATCATCCTCATCATCATCATCGTCAGAATTATCACCACCATCAACATCAACATCACCATCATCACCAACAGTACCATCATCATCATCACCATCATCACCAACATTACCATCATCACCATCGTCACTACCATCATCTTCTTCTTCTGCTTCTTCTGTTATGAAAGATTTGCAACCTTGAAATAGAAATAAAAACGAACTCTGGTCAGTGAAGAGGAAGAAGAAGATCTAAATGACGATGAAGAATGTGATAAAACTGATGATGCTCCTATACTTAACGTTGCTCGTAGTAGACTAACAAAGAACGCGTATGGCACATGATTCATCAGCTGTTAAAAACGATCATATCAGCGATAAAAATTATGATGAAAATTTGAAATCATGGCCATCTAAAACCACATCATCACCTGCTACTAGTAACAAAACTCATTCAAAAAGTTCCATTGTGTTGTTCATTGCTAGTAGGAGTAAACGAAACGTTGAAAATATAATACTGTAGAACAAGAAGAAGAAAAATAACAGATGATGAAATCAACAAACAATTCAAAAGTATCATCAACAAAACAAATCAATAATTGTAAGACACTCATTGACCCCGTTCTCGCTGCTTTCCATGTTACTGAACGTCGAGGAACTGGATTTGCTTCGTGTAATAAAGTTAAATGGGCTGTAAAAGCCTGGAAACGTTGATAAAATTGGATGCGATGCAGTGATGAAGACGTTGAAACGATTTTTGTCGGATGATAGATTTACAAAATTTTCGAAAACGACGCGCGACGTGATGGTATGGTCGTAGGCGACGAGTTGAAAACTTCTAGGTTGAGTCCGCACATTAGGTTTGGTGAAATTTCACAGCAAGTCCTGTTTTATTTCGTCGTTGATGCTGGCGCAAAGTCAAGTTTTATTAGTGATCAGAGTGAATTGCGTGCAGCACGTATATTCATCAAAAATCTCACATTGCGTGAATTCGGTTATTACATGCTATCCAGATATCCATGCGCCGCATACAATTCAATTGTACCGGAGTTTAATGTCTTCCCGTGGGTGAATGACAAAGATGGTGTATCAAGACAGGCTTGAGAAAGAGGCGCCATGGGATTCCCGATAGTCGATGCAGGTATGAGGAAGTTTTACAGAGAAGGCTGGTAACATGACTGAAAAGAGGGACTTTTGCTAACTCGGCATTGTCGGACAACCCAATCTCATCAATTGTTTCTACAGTAATGTCAGACAATGCCTACTGGAAGTTTAATTTTGAAATGCTCACCCAAAAAACGAAAGACATTACAACATGAATTCATTTTTGTTACTTGTTTCCCTTTGTGAAGGTTGGTATCGGAAACAATTTCATGTTAAATGTTAAAGGATAGTCTCAGCATGTGAAATTTTATGAATAAAACAAGTTCCGTTTTAAGTATTCAGTCTGAAAACGTTTTGAGGAAATGTGACAGATTTGATGTGCCATGCGTTTGGAGCCAGGAACGCGAAGAGATTTGAGGACGGGTTCATGA
This sequence comes from Odonthalia washingtoniensis, assembly GCA_032358235.1. Taxonomy (NCBI): domain Eukaryota; phylum Rhodophyta; class Florideophyceae; order Ceramiales; family Rhodomelaceae; genus Odonthalia; species Odonthalia washingtoniensis. Next base: position 15,832 of record JAULBU010019424.1, on the reverse strand, counting down.
TGTGATCAGTGCGTAATATTTACTTGCAGATGTAGATGGAAAGTAATGTTTTCATCATGAAGCAAACCCTATATATTGCAACATCCATATGTCTATATTGAGAATGAATCAGTTCACTTCCCATATCATTGACCATACAGGAAATAGATGGTAATTAAAGCCAAGAAGAACACTGTTTTTAATTTTAGTTTATGTTTAGCCTCTCTAAAGAAACACTTACTGAAATCATCTGCGAATAGTTTTTACAAAGAAAAGAAAGTTTCAGAGTAAAGAAGTGCTTATATAAACTACAACTTCAAGTAATAGTCATGTCCGAACATAGCTGTAAAAAGACCCTAGAATATATATATATTTATATATGCTAGGGTGATCCTAGTCGATATCTAGTAATTTTGATAGGTATTCAACATATATATATCTCTAGCAACGGATTTCTAGGTATTTGTTCTGACCCTAGCATGTCTAGCAAAATTGTGGTCGTCCCAATAATTCCTTACAAGGAAATGTACGGGCTAGAAATGATACATAGATCCCTATTAAATGTATAGCATCTTTTTTGGGCACGTCTGTATCCCTGGTATGTCTAGTGGAATTGAACCGGTTCCTAGTAATGCACTTCTACTGACGCCTACAAATAGTTTCTTTTCTTGGATGTGATACCCCTTACTGACCCTTTCAGTCACCATATATTTATAGTAATCACCATCACCATCACCTCCACCTTCTCTTCGTCTGATGCATCGGTCGTACTAGAACAAATAGATTCATTTTGAACATTACTCTATTATCATTATTATTATTGCTTCTGCTTCTGTCCATCAGCAAAACTTCATACTTTTCTTATTCTCAACGGGCCATAGACTTTTCGTGACAGCGTCAGGAAACAGCGGCTGCGTGTGCATTCTAGACCATTCCCCCTACTTGAGACTGGATGGTGACTCCATTCCCCCGATGGTAGATGGGTACGCCATTACAGTCGGATCATACTGAAATATTAAGAGTCAGTTGGACGCGGACGCCGTCGTCGCCCGTATATGTTGTGAAGATTTCTGAAAATTGTAATATGATGGTAATTGCAGTGGTGGATGTGAAGGTTGCACGCCCATATGAGATTGACTTGAAGCTATCTGTCGTTGTTTCTGCTGAGAAAATTGATGCTGATGCTGTTGCTACTGTGGTTGATTCATGGAGACAGCAGAGGCGGTAGCTTCATGTTGATTATGCAAGCGCTGTTGCTGTTTTTGTTGAGAATGTCCAGTTCGGGATGCTGGTTTTGAATCTATGTTGAAAGGAAATATTGACAGTTGAGGTGTCAAGGTATGAGATGATTTACCAAACGGTGATGAAAATGAATAGTTGGGAAAATTATTGTTGAAGTTATAGAAAGTAGGAGATTGGTCTGGAATCGATTCATCTTCAGGATTATGTTTGAAATCATAGCAAAGATGATGACTTCGGTGCACCGCTGACCTTCGAGGGTTCACATCATTTTTAGGTATGATTGTATTGCCATCTCGTGGTGAATGTACATTACCACAATCAAGTGATGATGATGGTGGTGATGGTCTATGAAGTATTAAATTTGCATTTATATCTATATATAATTATAAATTTATTGTTGGAACTGTAAGTGGTAATGATGAAGATCCTTCAGTTGTTGTTGAAGTTGATATTGTTGATGTATTATGACCATTTTATAAACGTAAGACATGACACCGGTCTTAACCCATGCGTTTACATCTAACCCCCAATAAATACTCGTTTGTATCATTTGAGATGTATTCAAATCCACAACTCACCAGGTCCAGGTCTTTCATTAATTATGTTTAATGTTTTGTGCTAATGATGTGGGTGGTTGGGTTCGTGCATTTGAAATATGCAACATTTGTTTTTGTTCATTTTGATTTTGAGCGGTAGCTTTTTTTCTTTCTTGTACCTAACGTTAGATTTCATTCTCTTGTCCATCTCGCTCTTCGTCTTGTTTCATCGATAATTGTCGCAGTTCTTGTCTTGTCTGTTCCACTTGTAGTTCTTGCTGTTTTTGCAATTGTTGGCTCTCAAATCATTGCCTTTTCATAGTGACTGTGTATAAGATTGCAGCGTTTTGTGATATATCTCAAGGTGATGATGATGATGTCAAGGCGCTTACTATTCTATTGATGACTTTTAATTTTGTACAGATCATAAAAGTAGATTTTGAAATTAAACAACTTCAGGTCACATTAATATATATTAATCGTAGCATTTGATTACTAGCTTGATTGTTATGAATAATGTAATGATTCTTTAGTTAAAATATAATGTCTTTCGCACGAACACGTAAAACTTCAAACTGTGCACTATTAAGTATGGGTATGAGTACCCATATAACGTACCGAGGTAAAAAATGCGTATATATCAAATCTATTCACAACAGATTGAGTATGAGTATGAGTATCCATGTAACGTACGGGAGTAAAAAATGCGTATATTATCAAATCTTTCCAGAACGGCTTCTGTCGTCATGCGTCATGTATCTCGTCGTCAATACGCCAATAAATCAGAAGAACGACAACAATGTAATTCAATGTAATCATTTTCTTAATATTTACTTCGTGAATTCGCCCATTTCTGTTCGCCTTACTCCTGCCTTACCTTCACCTACTACCGACTCGCCATTGGTAGTCAACATGATTATGGTAATGAGTGAAATTGAAAATGACAACAGTGAAATATAGATTTTGTTGTATGAGTAAGGCGAGGATACGAATTTTCGTATGTAATTATAGAGCTGGTACCCGCGAGTGCCATGTCCGTATGCGTATGTTGAAACGTGCGTATGTTGGAAAGGGTTTTGCAAGTTGAGGAAGGGATGATGGGGATGTGGAAGGAATGCAATGCTTTTTCTCATCATAACATACCGCAGTAACCGACGAACGGTTTTTACTGTATTCTCGTTGAAACGTGTCCATCTGGTAAACTTTTTATTGGATAAAAAATTTCGAAAATGTTTTCATTGGTCAATTAATTTCAAAAATTGACGGATGGTTACTTCTACTCCTGGAATCAGAATTAAAAAAACATCTTACTTTATGAGAGAACGACTAACTTTCTATTGAATTGAACTGTTTGTACGGGGAGCGACGACTACAATCTGGCGAACAAACGTGCGAAGTGAGAAATGAAGGAACCATACGAGCTCCTGGATAACCCGATAATATAAAAGAAACCAACATCACAACCGCAGCGTCATGATGTTGGAAAAATATTTATTGCGGTCTTTCCTATTCTTCACGTTCTGCTTCATCTTCTACCATTTTTCTGTATCCACTTCATCCGTCATCATTTGAAATAATTTTTAATACCGTTCAAGTTCTTTTGATAGCAATTAAATCAACCGGGAATTTCGTCCGCTCGAATATCAAGCTCTTGGCAATCTGCCAATCTATTCATAGCCTTCGTAGAATTTTCAAAATTAGGTTGTTTATGTTTTCTGTCCCTTTCATTCTTCTCTGAACCTTTCTTTTTAAATAAATCCCTCCTCATTACCTTTACACATATTGGTTTCTTGTACTTTACTCATTTTCTTTACTGCTTGAATTTATTTCAGGCACCATAACTTCATTTATTAACTTGTCTTCTTCTTCCTCAGAAAGTCCACCGAACTTCGCGTAGTCGCTCAAGAATGTTACAGCTTCCAAATACTTGAACTATGCACCATCCTTTCGTTCCCCATTCGGCATCGTTCTTCCCGCTTTTACTCTGTAGTATGTCATCGTCATTTCCATAAGCTCCTCGTCTGTACGTCCATTGTTGTTTCCTTTCATAATATGTTCTTTGGAAGCCAAAGTGGCTAGAATATACTTGAAGTATATTGAAAACCCTTTTCTAAGTGAGCACCATTTTGCCTGCAACGCCAACGGCGTCATTTTCAGTTCAAAATTTGACTCACAGTACTCTGATATGTCGGTCCACATACTGTCTTCAAATTTGTTCGTGCCTTTTATACTCTGGAATATCCATGCCTTTGCACGGTATAATCCCTCCCTCCCAGAAAAATGTTTCCCGCCTTATTTTCCATGCTTGCGATTACACTACAGACCTTCCCAATGCATTTCCTTTTATTTTTGTAACTAGTGGGCCGCCCTTTTTTCTTAATTACATTAGGAAGAGATGGGAATCCAGTTGGAACAGGAACAGTGACAGCACGTTTGGAAGAAATTGGGCCATCATTTGGAATGGCATCAATAGAATCTAAAGTAGTATCAAAAACGATATAGTTGTTAGTAGTAATGTCAGTATCAGTGTTAGTATCAGTTTTAAAATTTTTCGCCTCAATGTTAGTATCATCACTGTTCATATTTCGGTTTTCAACATCCGTATCATTCAATGCTTCGTGTTGAAACGGCTCACCAAACATAGTATCAAAGTTTTTTTCATTATTTGGACGCGCAGTACTATGCACATCCATGTTTGCGTTATTGCCATTATTGTCATCTTCCTTTGATGATCTCACTTTGAATTGTTGGTATGCAGACTTCGTAAGAGATGGAATGTAGGAACTGGAGTAATTCCGTGGGGGAATGTATAAATCGGCAGCTGGAGGTCTCCATTGTTCACGGATTGTCTGAAAATGAATTAACTTGTCTTAATTCGACCCACGTGAAGTAGACGCGTCTCTCGCAGTATCTTCCTCTTCTGCTACGGGATAGGACTATGTAGCAGGGGTTGTGAAGTCCTCAGTCTTCATATTGGTTGATGATGTTGTTGGTCGGTACGTGCGCGTAAAACTGGATTGTTTCTTATGTGGAGTTTCCCACCCATGCTGTCGGTTAGTATGTGCGCGGGAAAATGGACTGTTTCGTAGGTGGGGTTTCTCATCCTCCTTTTATGTTCCAGTAAATCCCGAAAACCGCCTATTTCATCTTCGACGATGGTGCTGTATGCACAGAGGAGGCACGGATCTTTGAAGGCGAGAATATTCCGGTGTAGCACACAATATTCCGGTGTGCTAAACTGAAATATTATGGTATACGGGACAGCTATTAAATTTTCCTAAACAGAACTTTCACCTGGACGGGTCAACCGGATCTTATTTTTCACATGAAAATAAATCGGTGTCTTCTTTGGTGGGTTCGATTCCATTTAATCAAAACAGAACCCGAAATTAAACACGATTGAATTTTAATCGAAATTAAACCCAAGTGGAGTTACCACTTTTCAATCCGTTTCACTGTATGAACACAAAATTTAATCGAATTTATCGTGAGTTGAGATGCTCTAATATTAACAAAACAAATCTTTTCCACTGTGCAAGGTCCGTATTTAGGGCATATCTAGTTAGGGATTTGAGTTCAATTAAAAATATGGGAGGATTCGTACATAGTACGGTGACGTTAAAAATTATTTGAAAATTTAAATATTAAAAATTCACTAAACTCCACTAAAATGATTTTCGCCTCCCTAATATTAACAAAGCACACATTTTTCACGGTACGAGGTCCGTATTTACCGAAAAATATTAATGGTTTTTGTCAACAGAACGGAATACAGGGGGTTGAAACAGGCATATTGTTGACAAAAAACGGTGCTGAGCTTTCGTATTATTTAACACCCATTTTTATACATAAGGCGTTTAATTGTCTGCCATACAGTACCGGGCCGTGCACTGTACAACTAGATGGAGATGAATGTGGCCAATGGGATGTCACGGTATGAATATTATTTTTAGAGTAAATACGGGTTTAGTACGGTGAACGTTTGTAAAGTCAAACAACTCTACAGTGAAAGAGTAAATAGTTGAATATTGGTACGGGGAAGGTGAGAAATGCAAAATCTCAGCGTGGTGAAATGGCTTTTGACATATATGGGAGGGTGAAAATGAAACGATGACATAAGTAGGGAGGTGAATGCGTTTTTCAATATTTCAATATTTACTAAATGAATACAAGTGGCAATTCAGTGTGGTGAAATGACCACAGTAAATGGATGAAAAATAATAAGTGACCAAAGTAGGTCTTGCCCTAAAATACCATTGATCGGAGATTTGTCGGTTATTGCTTCTAAAAGTTCTATGTCGGCACACGTTCCCGCTTCTCTCTGCATCGTTACGGACCGGATGAGAGACAGGTTGATGATGGTTTCATCGAAAGCTTCTTTGTAGGGTTAAGAGTGACGGACATTGTGGTGGGTGATGGACGTTCGCGACAAAATTGTGGGTGACGGATGGATGTGAGGGTTTTCGAAGGGAGGAATGAGAATGAAGAGGGCGCTGCGATATTGACAAAGGCAAAAATTTGAGATACCGAGAGTGTGGCACGTTTTTCAGTTTTAGTTTAGTTTGTTTGATGGGAGGGAACGGTATGAGGCGGGGCGGGGTAAATTAATAAATTTTCAAAAACATTTTTTAAACTTTATAAGATTTTAAAAAACGGTTTTTTTAATTTTAAATGTTTTCTAAGACATGCAGACCAGAAAAACACGCTGATTGTTTTACATTTGGTATTTATGGATATATTATGAAATTATAATGGCATGGCCGATTTGAAAACGGAAACGTGCATGTGAAAGAGGATAATCCATGGGGTACCTGCGAGCAGTTAATGGATTTATGATGTATATGCGAAGGAAAGGGGAAGTTTTTTTGAAAAAGTAAATTTTGAACCAAATCACGAAAGCGCGAAGTGTTTCTAGATGAAAAATGTAAGGCGGTGGTAAAAACTTAGAAACTCATGGTGAATGAAATTGTGACAACTGTAGAAGTGAAGAATTTAAAAATGTGGAGTACTGTTGTGCACAGTAAAAGTAACCTGCCTGGAGGAAACCGACTGTGAATTGTAATCGGTAATTCTATTACTAACACAACAGTTGTTTCATTGCTGTAGTTGACGTCTGTTACGGTTTGTGTATGGGAAATGAAACGAGAATTTCGAAGAGTACAGCCGGATTAACAGCAATGTATTTTATGTATGTATGCACAGCATTCGATGTTATGCCAAACCATCGATGATTTGGATATGCGCATGGGAAAGTATACACGTACATACACTACTTTCAACATTAAAATCGTAAAATGTTACTTTAATTTCGTGTTGCCTTTCAAACTTCCCATGCCACGTTTCCATATTCCTGCATAACCATTTCAAGAAAGGCTTGTATCCGTTCAGAAAAATATCTGAACCGTTACGACAACACTCCGAACAATACACCCCTATACATAGAAAACACCGCTGTGGCCAATCACAGGCCATAAAGGTACTTATGGCCGGTAAATTTACCAAAGGTAAAAATTTTCATAGAAATCAGCGCGTTGTTCCAAACCGCATGTATTAGAAAACGATTTTTTTTAAAAAAAAAAAAAAACAGTTTTTAAAAACCTAAAAGTTTAGTACGGTGAATTGCCAAACAGAAATTTTGTGAGATTTACAGTGTGGTGAATGACATAACTGGTACGGTGAAATTAAATCTTCACCATACTCAATCTCAACTTCATCCTTCTTTTCACAGTAAGAATATTGACTCTCCCCATGTTCACTGTACCAATATTCAACTGTGTACACTTTCACCGTACTGATGTTTGACCTTACAATCCTTTCACCGAATTATGTACGAATTCTCCCTTCCTTTTAATCAGGTTTGGAAGACACTTGTTTGCATTGTATGTTGGACATAGTGCACGACCTGGAATTGAATTGGTACTATGTGATGACAATGTAGTTGTGGGATGGAACCGACTAGGTATAGTCGAAAAAATGGAAGGGACTGTAGCTGTTTTGCGACAGAAACATATGTACGAATATGATTGAGTTCGAGATTTGTATGCGTGTATATGCGTGACCGGCTTGGCGCGGAAATGAGGGAGATATTGTGACTACGTGAATGTTCAGTTGAATCTGTCTTTCCGTTAGTTGTGCAAACCTTATGGACAGTAGTGGGACGAAAAGGACTATATACAGATGTGGTTAGTCATAGTTCTTCAACGAACAGACCGTTTACTACTTAGAATTCATAAAATGGAAGGCGATGACAACCGTAGTGTTCTATCGACGACGACTGCTCAATAAGTTGACGTTTCGAAAAACCCAGTAGTATTCACATGTTTAGAAGAGACGTAAGAAATCCTTGAACAATTTTATGGAACTATACAAGCAGCAGGATGTATTACTAAAAAATATTGGTACGGATAACACCTAAATTAGTGACTGAAAAGAAGGTTAATATGAGTGTGAAGCTGAAAACCGAAATGGCAATTGAAGTATTTATCAAAGCCTTGGGAGTGCTAAAAAATTCATATTGGATGCAGATGTATGTAAAGACTGAACATTTTGGGAAATGTTTAATGTCACGAAATCAGTGTATAACCATTTATAAAACCCAATTCGTGACATACAAAAAATGTATGCGGAGATCTGAGTTTGAAAAACAACGTGACATGAAGTTGACAACTGAAATGAAACTGCTAAGCGTTCTAGCCACAATAAAAAATGGTGCCTCTGAAACCGTTAGGAATCGAGATCGATATCTGGGTGCGAAAGATGTGAAAAAGTATTTGTTAAAATTTTGCAGTTTTTTCAAACATCAGTATGGGTCGTTGTTCCTGAAAACAGGAATGAATTGCAGTTGGTGGATATTGAGAAGAAGTTCAATAATATACATTTACCGGACTGTTTAGGATTTTTTGAATTTGTGCATATCGTTGATAAAGACTCGAACAGGTTTGGTAGATTGACGAATGGGACTGGAAATGTAGATGGAATGATATTGGAGGTGTGGGTTGACAAGGAAAAGTATTGTTGGTATTAGAATGTTTTTAGTAATGACCATAACAGTGAGAAAAGCAGTGTGATGGATTCTCCTCTCTTGAATAAGTTTTGAAAATCGGATATAAGTTTGATGCATAAAACAGGGTATGTCAAAGAATCTTCAGGGATGAAAAACCATGTAATGTATTTTCTAGAAGGCGGGAATTACACAAAATGGCCAATTTTCATCTAAAATGATGGCACGAAAGAATCAGATTGGGCGGTGTGCGTGAGAGCTGAACATAAGAATGTTCGGACTACTCTACACCAATTTTTCTGTCATAGGAAAAGGAGATATTGTCTGATGTGCAAATCGGTTAAAGAAGAAAAATGGAAATTATGTACTAAAATAACGGACGGTATTGTCCTATTGTACAACGTAATGAACCGAGTGAGTGAAAATGTCCCTTTCTAAAATGAGAATGAACCGTGAAGAAGAATAAGCAATGTTTGTGAAAATTTGAAAACTAATTTACAGATGACTATTGGGGAAACGAATATGTTGAGCATTGCAAATAACGAAAAAAGTATGGAACGATATTTACACGGAGACGAAACTATGTATCGTAAAGAACAGCTTTTATGAATAGGACGTTATGGTGTTTGTTGCAAGATGATTTAAAAAATCATAGCCTCCTGAACCATAACCGAAATGGAGTAGTGGAATATTCTGTGGTGCAATTCGTTTTAGGGCACGTGTCCGTGCTCCATTTCCTACCATCTGGAGTGCATTGCACTACATATACTGGATAAAGTTTTGAACAATATTACATCTGGTTATTTTTTTATGTTTCTTATAGGTAATTATAGTAAAAACAATATTTATGATATGTCAGAGAATGTATACGACCTAAAAAGTATACAATTTGAGAGTATGGAATTGACGAAATGATGTCTGCGTTATATGCATAAAACATAGAGATGAAATAAATTAATTAATATTTCGGGAAATATGTTGTGCGAATCACCTGGAAGGTTCATTTCGAGATTTATTTAGAAGATATTTCTACAAGATCGACTCACACCTGCAGCAGTATCTAGCATCAACAGATGAGAAGATCTATAACATCCGAACCCGTAGGTAATTAAACAGCATTAATAGAGACTTTTATCATCCAGCGATAGACGCGACGTCTATAATCAACAGAGATGAGTGAAAAAGGAAAATACCGTGGTCGTAATTCTGCGTATGGTGTGTTGCAGATGTTGTTAAACCAGCCGGTAGTAAAAAGAAGTTCAGGACGTACGCTGGAATGAGGAGATTATACCGCCGATCATGCATTAGGAAGAGGGCGCGGTTGCGGTTTGAACCGATGTAATGGTTGTACCAGCTGAGGGTGAGAGAACGATGAAAACCGGTGAGTTTGTAATATTTACAATTTCTGTCTTGTTATATAACATTGTAATTTCTCATGTGACTTAGCGTATGGAGTATAAGGTTATGGATGTTTTGATATGGTTGTTGATGCTGTTGATGCATTTTTTTGTTGTTGAGTTTTATTATGATTACTATGACAGAAGAGATAAGATTTTGAATAAAATCAGAGTGATGTTGCTGGAGAACAATGATGACGATGACATTTGCATGATATCTTTTGATTATAACAATGATTATTATATATATGAAAAGATGTAGGTTGTGAACAGGGCAGAATAATTGGTTGTTCATTTATTTGTTGTACGGATGATAGTTCATTGTTTGAAGCAACAATAGTCTACACAGGAATTTTACTTTGAACATCATTGTTGTTATTGATAATGATGATAATATTGGTTATGTTGACAAAGAAGTGGCGGTGGTGATGGTTGTGGTAAATACAATTCTTTAAGTTTCCTTTGACATTTGCCCATCATTCCAAGTTTTCGTTGATATTATAAATGCTGATAATGTCGGTGAGAGTGTTGAAGTGGTTGTTGTTGCTGGTGACGATTTTTACTATTTGATAGGTAGTTATTGATGATATGTTCTGATTATTAGATGATGACAGCAAGGTGGCATATTTTCCGCCAATTTACAGTTCAGATATACTGTGATGATGCACGAAATGTAAGCCTTTTCTTGGTCCATTTATTTTTTCAAAAATATTACATTAATTATTTGTTACTATGAGGACACGATTCGTGTATAGATTATATCGCGCAGTATGAAGAACAGTGGTTTGTATTTTTTCCAAATGGTACTTTGAGCACACGAATAGTGTACATTACCGTTACGATCATCTAAAATCAAATACCATCACTGATTTTGAGATTCCATTTCCATTTCATCAATATTCAACAATGTAATAAATCTGTAATTAAACATTACTATTTGTAAGTATATGTGATACTGGTATCATATAAGGACCCCTGCTCATAATAAATACATACGCATCAAACAAATTCTCTCATACGACTATCATACAGAAATCATACCCATGAAAAACACTTACTCATACAACTATCTTACAAAAAACATACGCATCATTCTCACTCACTCATATCAATATCATAAGAAATACATACGCATTAATTGCATCAATTCATTTTATTATCATACGATATACATACGCATCAATCGCATTCACTCATATGACGAGCATACGAAGAACATTCTCATAAAAAACACTTAGTAATACGACTATCATACGAAACACATACGCATCAATCGCATTCACTCATAACAATATCATACTAAATACATACGCATCAATCGCATTCAATATTATCAATATCATACGAATTCCATACGCATAATAATAAAAAGCTGTTTACCTATTCTGTTCAAAGCAGTCCACGATGTCTCACCTACTCGTCAAACATATACCATGGCACGACTTTGGGCGCAAGAATATTGGTTATTTATTCGCGATTCATCATTTTTCTCCCCTTATCCGGATTACTTATGATGATAACGTCTAGAAATGTGACGGTGCCCTGGTCCTACAATCGCACCTGTACGTTAAAACAATGATGAAAGGCATCATACAAATACAATTTCGTTACTTACAAGATCTCTTCGTTTGTCAAGTCCTTACCCGTTTTTCAGACCCGTCGACGCCATCACCGCTGGCCGTGTCTTATATACCTGGCCACGAGGTATACCACTCCCAATCATGAAATCAGCGGCAGAATCCGACACAAAGATCAAGTCATATTTCTACTTTTCATTATTAACTGATAAGGTTATCATCATCTTTTTCACACTTTTTTCTATTTGTTCTAATCATTCTATCAGGTTACATTTTTGAATACATCAATATATCCAATAGTAAAGTACAGGTCAAGCTTAACCATATCAGAAAACTTGAAAAGCCTCTGAAAATCCCCTGCACAACGGTTGCCATCGAACAGAAATTCTTTCGCTACTTTTTTGGCCTCGAAACAAAACAGGAACTTTTATTCCACAGACCAGTTCCGGATGTTTCGCCATTTCCCCTCAACATCTTCTTCCACAATTACAGAACCACATTATCTTTCTTTAACTTTGTTCGTTCGTCCATATATTTGTATACCGTACATATTTAGCCTACGGTGTACACCTTTCTGCGCAGCACTCATCCTACGCATACGACTAAAATGTGCTGCTTTTTATTTTCTGAAGCAGACATGTTTTCATTTGAGTATTTACTGTATTCTTTGACGTCTTCATTATTGATACTTTTCTCCACGGAATCAACATCGCACCCTACATCACCATCTTCCTAATGCGGGAACATTTCACTATTCCACATACTATCTGTCCATCATTTGACTTTTGAGATATGTTTTTATTCTAGATAGTTACAGTGGAATACATATTATATTACATGATGTTAGTAGCATAAATAAAATAATAATCAACAAAATACAAAAATTATTACTTTCATACTTCGGGTTTTCACTAATTCTAGGTGTAGGGATATGCTTCTTGATATTTGTTAGTAGATTGTTGAAAAATCTACAATGAATTTGTCGTGGAGTTTGAAATCAATTTAGATGTGAAAATGGTTTGAGGTGCGACTGTTTTTACAAAACAATATAACAAAGTTATCTTTTCCATGTTTTTTAATCACGGAAACAACACTAGACCATACCGGTCATGTGCTTTGCGCCGTTACATGTACGCTTGCAATCAAAAAGAAGTAAAAGACACAGAGGTAATGACGGTATACAGTACATTACTGTGTATTATTTTTGACGGTATTGTAGTCTATTTTTGTCATAAGTACTGTATGCTTTTGTCATAGTTACACACACTATTTCGGATTGTTTAAATATACAAATTTCTTTGGTAGCAAAAAAAATTAGAAATTTTAAGTGTACGCGCTGCCGCCGCCGTCAATGTGAGTATTTGTACCTGTCTAAAAGTAATATATTTTGTATATTTTCTGCCGTTTGCCGGCCGGCGATGTGCACATGCCAAAAAGACATATAATTATGGGCCATGCGCTAAAATGCAAGCATTGTAAAATAAAAAATGTAAATCAGAACTAAAATCAGATAAAAATTACCCAACTGCACCCAACTCCTCTTCATAAAAAGAACCTCTATCACGTGGCAATGTTCCTCACTGCCACCGACACCTCTCCTTCTGCTTCTCGCAGATCGCGTTGTCTCCATCACGTCCGCGCCATCCTCCGGAGAACTCCCTCTACCGCACATCAATTTATCCTGCCGGCGCCTCCGTCCCCTCCCACAATAGCAAATGAGAATCTTCTACCGCCCTTTCTTTCACAGGAACAATTTATCCTACTAGAGTCTGCTGCGCCCTTTGGTGACCATTATTTATCTCTACCTCCGGCGCCTCTGAGCCCCCTATTGGGCATCAAAACTTTATCCTGCCGGTACCTCGGCCCCTTTCCCCGGTGTACTTCGTAATATCCTGCTGCAGCCTCTTCTGAGGCCCTTGCTGAATAGTAACACTTTATCCCTAGTGATCTCGGACCGTAGCTTCTGAAAAACAGATTTCATGCCAACGGGATGAACATTGGAGACATATGTAATGTTTTTGACGAGAATGTAGTTTTGAATGTGGGGGAAGTTTTTCATTAATCACAAACTGGAAGAAGCTCTATATTTAGAGATTTTCTCAGGGAATGTACCATCAATTCCGGATTGCGAAGCTCTTTTAAGCGGAAAATAGGTTGAGAACGTGATTTAATTGCGGCGTTGCGTAATAAGGAAATTGACGCCCATATAGTGGATCAGAATGTATTCTGCGGTTTGGCGAACTATTATTCCACTACGGCTGTAAAAAAACTCGCAATGTACCCTATTTTGTATAGCAAAGTATGCAAGTGCTCTATCTATCGGCCGACATACAATATAATTATTGACAGTAATTTATTGCTCAGTCCAAATTGCAACTCTTGTAGAAAAGATGCAGTGATATCGCACCGTGCTGATGCTGTATTATACATAATTGATGTTGACCTAATCTAGATATAGTATGAAGGACATGAAAGACTTGAGATCGTCATGAAAATCCATAAGGAGAATTTAGATGCCTCTCTAAACTGCTGTGTACCTTTTGAAGGTTATACTTGGAGCAGGAGACATAGTTTGCCTTCTTTTAAAGATACATTGGTACTAAATTGATGTCAGAGTCTTTGTTCATACAAAAGTTACGTACTGTGGAACAATATAACTATGCACGAAATGGGATGATCGACACAAGATCCAAGTATAGATGTGTTAAGCGAGCAAAGAAGAGATCGAATCCAGTCAGTGTCAATCGTAAGCGTGTGAGGTAATCGACTCGTATTTATATGTGAATCGGATGTGTCTCTTTTGTCTACAACACGATCCATATGTCCATCCACATACGACATATCGAGTATCACGTTGGAGTTTTCTAACGTGAAGGTCTCTCGGACAAATCCAAGTTGCGTATTTCGGGGTTGGTCAAGGTAGGCATGGCACCATTTCAGGTAATGTCTATTTTGAGGTCAGAATTCAATGATGTTTTTTTACAATGATGTATACAATGAGTGGTCCGATGCTACGGGACCTTCTTTCAAAAGACATCCAGACCCCGTGGAGGCGGTGAAGTTGTGCGTGTAGCATAATGAAACTGTTCATTTTCTCTTCCAGCAGACTGAGCCTACAGGTATAGGTTTCACTACAATGTTAGGTACAGAAATAGCAGGGAAAGGGCTTGTAGAAGAATCGCTTATTGGTTCAACATACAAGACCAACAAGCAGAAACATGAGCTTTTCGCCATCATTGTGTCCTGTATGGGAGTTGATTTTCCTCTCGCATATTTTTGTAGGGAGCAGGAACTGGAAATGGACTGAATGATCGTCAAGAATCTCTGGCGTTCTTTTTACAGCACGTAAAAACCTGGTTTCCTTCGTTTAAACCGCAATTTGTTTTCACCGACAAGGAAAATGCCAAAATTAATGCTATCTCATATGTGTTCTAAGTTCGGCCTTCTCTATGCCATTGGAACTTGAAACGTGCCACGAAACGGAAGCTTGGTGAGATGCGTAAGCACCAACAGAGCTTTCGAGATGAAAAACAGGAGCGCGGTTTATTCTCAGTAATATATTTCCACTACTACCGAAAGCACTGTTTTCTTAACCACATCCTATTACGAACTGTTTGTGACGGCACTTCATGAACTAAACAAGTTCATGCCTGGAATAGGAGAAGAAGAGTTACACATATACCTCCTCAAGAACTGGTATGTAAAAGACACGTTGAAAATTTGAGGTCGCAGTCATCCCGAAGAAGTTGCCATTACACGCATTACCATAAAAGTTGAGGCTCATTGGTGGTTGCTGAAGCGGCTATTTATTATACAGTTCAATATTCCACTGGTTGATCTCCTTGTTCATATTATTTCGTCAAGACTTCTTCCAAAAATCAAGAACCATTACGACGCTCTTATCAATGGACGGAAGAAACCATTCTGGTGGAAGTCATTTGTGAGAACATGGAAGGATTGCAAGTCAGTAGAACTGTCTGGTTTGGAGTACATCACGGATAGAAAAACATTACATGCACATGCCCAGCGTGGCTTCGCGCACAATACTTCCTCTGCAAACATCTTATACAAGGACAGGATTGCCCGTTATACATACAGGTT
>JAULBU010019413.1:0-19825 GCA_032358235.1 Odonthalia washingtoniensis | reverse complement strand
CAATACGTTCAAACGTGATGTATGTTCTAACATCATACCTTACTATAAACTAAAGGGTAGAGACGAACAATGAAACTGGTGCATGGTTCTTCAATTTGAAATATTACATAGTTGCTTCTGCTTTTCCATGTATCGTTTATGGATGTGTGGTTCATGGAAATATGAAGTGATGAATTTATCAGAAACTATATATATTATTCGGTAAGGTCTACATGTACCAATGCGTATTCATCTGTAATTAAAAAAACCAAAAATTAACTTTTTAATTTTTGGCACTTTTTTGCCAAAAATTAAAAAGTTAATTTGTGGTTTTTTATAATCCAGATTGAAATTTGGAATACAACAATTTTAAGGTAGATTCTCCCGTAATTAGTCTGGAGCAATATTGACAGGAAGCTACAGTTCAATATTGTTGGTGACTCACCTCGGCACGTTTCGAAACCATGCTGAGATATCTCCACCAAATACATTTCTTGTAGACATCTGCTTAGGATTCGGTAAAAATCTCAATAGTACATGGTTATCACATGTATCTAGAATACCAGCGGCTTACAATACATGTATAATCTTTGTACATTTAACTAGAATAGAAGTGTTACAACTAATTTGTACATTGTCGTCGTCCTGCAATAAAGTTGTTAGAAATACGTGAAACTAAAGATTGAAATTCTGGAAATTGACGAAAATTCAATGCAGTTAGAAACTGTAAATAAAATGAAGTACATGAAAAGTATACAAGTCGAACAAAAACAACGTAATTGATTTTATTGATAAAATTCTACATTTTTCCGTAACGTGTTCCTATACGCAGTCATAACTTTAATAGAAGGATATATTTTATTGAATTATATCATAATTATTATTCACTACGAAGAAGGGAATACGGACAGTCTACCATTTGTATCGTCAGTTTCCTCCGCGACACGTCGTAATTATTTCTTGTGTTATTTCCTTGCACGCACTTATGGATCATACCTGCAACCTGAACGGTTCCGCATGAAAGTCATTGTCACAAATTATTGCAAGTATTTCGTTGATAGAATTTTCTGAAACTTTTCTATCCAGAATTACCATGGAAACAGCCAGGGACTTGTTTAATATACTGGACCGTGTGGTATCACGAACCAGTCCATACTTGGGTGAGCTTTCCTGATCCCTACCTTATTAGACCACGTCAACATTCCAGGACCGGTCCTTCTTTTTGTAGAACCGTTACCATTACGTGATTGAATCGTTGATGACTGCTCCATTCTACTGCTATTGATATTACTTCAAGAAAAATGATACCCAAACTAAGACTGACGGCGAGAAATGAAAAGTACCGTTGAACTCCCAAGTTTATTTTTTATTGGTTAAGTATTTATGTTTTATACCAGTATATCACTACATATCAGGACTACATTCTATATCAACGGAATTATCAAATTTCAGAAATTACATACTACATTTTACCGTCACATGTGCATTGCATGTAAAATTATATCCGACAGTAATAGGTACATATTTCTGTCTCATACTCACATCTTTCATGGCATTCCAGATGTCGTACATTTCAAAATAATAATAATTTGAAATAAATCTAGGACCATTTGAAGAAAAATAATACATATTACGTATTGATTTTCTTCAAATTTTGAATTTAACCATTTAATGGTTGAATTAATTGTCTTCAATTGATCTTATCAAAATTTTGATTAGTTTTTCAACAACAATCATGTCACTTGAAAAAAAAGCACCAACTTGGTGCCCCTTCAAATTTATTTAAAATGCTCATGCAATGGACCGTCCAAGTCATTTTTATAAACAGTACCCCATTCCCAGAGTGTGTCGTTTTGTCAACTCTTCTCTCCTTCCTTCAGTATCCCTTCCTTCTTTTCATATGAAAAGAAGGAAGGGATACTGAAGGAAGGAGAAGAGTTGACAAAAAGAGTTGACCCAACAAAAATTGGCACTTTGACTGAAAACGTTGCGAAGAGTTGTAGAGATAACTCTACAGAGATATCTCTACAAGTCCCTGGCAAGCCTTGCAGAAGACATAACAATAACGCACATTCCGACGTATTCCCACTTCGGTAGTGCAGTTTGGGGTTTCACCAAAATGCGGAAATTTGGTTTGCTCGCATTTCTTTTTTCTTCAAGCAGTCTTCTTTTCATTCACATACTATCTTTCTCAACAGATTTATAACTACTTTCTATTTTGCAACCTGACAGTCTACTCGCATTACTTTATTCGGTATGTATATTATGTGGTATATATATATATATATATATATATATACCACCTAATTCACTCTTAAACCCTCCTCCCCTTTTGGTGGAGTGCTTTACCATTTACGCAGGCTAATGCGGAACGAGGGCCCGAACACCCCTAGTGCCGAACCCTCTCCTTCCCTCTCTTTGAGGAAGTGCATTGCACTACATGTCATATTATATGTCCCATATATTTTACCACAAACAATGTGATAAGGATATATGGGACACATAATATGACATATATAATATATGCTAAATTATATGCTATATTATATATTCATTATTACATATTTATATACCCATACGCACCGCATCCCAGTGATATACTCAATATACATACCCACATTTATAATATGTTCTCCATAAATTATCGTAGTATACGGTCATTTTAACTGCACGTACCGGATGTACTTTGAATGTCACATTAAATTTATCTTCCATGAAATGTAGATTTTGTAATGACTACATTCAACCGAACTGCGACATTCGCAGTTCGGATTAATGTCCCTATTCAGTTTCCATTCGAAAATCGTAGATTC
The DNA here is from genome assembly GCA_032358235.1 of Odonthalia washingtoniensis. Lineage (NCBI taxonomy): Eukaryota > Rhodophyta > Florideophyceae > Ceramiales > Rhodomelaceae > Odonthalia > Odonthalia washingtoniensis. Next base: position 17,033 of record JAULBU010019413.1, on the reverse strand, counting down.
TTTAGATGACACCTACGTGTCACTTCCAACTTTACCAGTTCGTACAGAGATTCCTATTGCAATTTATTCCTTTTAACACAGCTCACTATGAATGTACACTACATACATTATTCAACCATTGTAGTTTTTGGTGCCGTGTCACCCAACCGGATATCCCACTATCGCAGTTATTGGGGACAGCAAACTACGAAAAACCTACACAACATGAAAGTGTTTTTGAATGTGTCATAATAATAATCTACAAATAGTGAAGGGGCCTGAACGTGCCATACATGCAATCTACCAATTGTGTAGAGAACGGCAATGTGCCATACAAATCTACAAATACTGTATGAACCATGACTGTCCAATACAAATAATCTACAAATTGTGCAGGGTCCACGAATGTATCATACAACAAATCTACAGATACTGTAGATTGCTCAACTATACACTACCATTACCTTCCAATCAATGAACTGTATAGTGTATGTGGGTACTGGCCCCAACTGTGCCATTTGAAATGGGAATTTCGTTTCCTAAAACACAGACGAGGCTTACACATTCAATACTTTAAGAAAAATGAGACAAAATACCATAAGTTAGAACTCTAGTGTAGTCGTTGGTGGTCTAGTGGCTTTATTGGCGGCCATAGTGCCGCTGATGGAATCCCCCAAGTTCAATTATCGGCAGTGTCACATTTCGTTTTTCTCTGTGCTTTTTTCCTGGTCCGACAGGATTGCATTTAGAAGTTTCCAGTTTACCATCAGTATGCTGTGTACATACCATGTCGTAGACAATAATAACAGTAGACAAATGGGACGTATTGTTTTTTGTATAATTGTGTGACGACAACACTTAATAAAATGCCTCGTCCGCTCTAAATTCAAACGCAGCATGCAAATGTTCACAACTCAGATCGATATACATTGAAAACAAATAAACATGACTTCAGTCGTGCACTCATGAGTACAAAGTTCAACTCCGTTAATGTTCTCTCAAATAACTTGGTCCATCCTAGTAGCTCCCATTTGCATCGGAGTGTCCCCCTGAAAGCTCGGAACCACTTGAAAAGCGTCCACAATACCGGCTGTATCTCGGATCAGCAACAAATTTTGTTTTTTCTTTTAAATCGCGTAAAGCACTTCTATTTTGTTCAACACAGCTTGATTAACACTACGACAAGTAGTCAGACTGCATTCAATACGGCTCCTAGAAAAATGTCAAACATTGGGTCATATAAAGTAGGTCACACTAATTAATTACTATTATTAGTGCATTAGTTCAGTTCTAGGCCATAGTATTGACACATGACTACTGCCCAATCAGCTTCTTCTGGAACCGAGATTTATTTTAGCTTACAAGGACCTACTGTAAGTGATTCGTGTATTGACGTTCTCGTTCTCTATAAGATCGTAAATCGCACCTTTCACTTTCCCATTTTCAATACTTTGTTTTCTTACAATTATTAAGCAATCAGCTTATAGTTTCCAACGATCAAGTCTAGACTTCTAGTAAAGAAGTCAACAACTCCGTATTGAAACGGGCCCCCGTTCAAATCCCAACTTGCCACATTGCTAATAACACTATGTGCGTACTAAAAACATACCCACTTCCTGTCGACCCCATACTGGACCTGAGTCACTTCCCCCTGCACATTATGGTCACATAAGCCTAAACATCACTCATGGGTATACCTTCTTACTACTACAAGTACATGAATAAATATATATCCACCATCTATGATATAAGCCAGGTACTACCAATTAGTAATTACCAATTTTACGACCAACTTGGATGTTTGTACTTACCAGCTGATCATCCGATCTTCACTATACGATTAAAAGTTGGTCGAAATTCTACAATTACATCTTTCGCATATAATAATAACTTAAAATACAACACTTCGATATCTTCTAACTGGTAAAAATCTTGCGTTTTCTCAAATCGTTCCCTTAGACTTGTAACACTACTCGTATTCAAGAGGGTGTATCAATGTGAGGTTTCCTAAATTCATCCGTGGATCCGCACGTAGAAAATTACAACTACGTCTGGAAATAAGCATGCACCCTTCCGATTATCGGTCTTCTACCTTATTCAACTACGATGAGGTGGTTAGCTACCCACTTCACACGTACGTTACTGATGGCAATTTGGCTGCTTGTGAAGCGGATGGATTTGAATGAAACAAATTACCCAATTAGACTGCAGATTCATCCTATCTTAAGTCTGAACGCAATTAGTGCCGATGCGTAAATCTGTACTCCCGGGCCGTGAAATATCGCTGTTCATTGAAGGAATATACTCCCAAACTCAACTAAACATTCCTCGCTACCTATCAGAACAGTGTATTGTACACACATTGGCTCGAAATTCTCAGGGCCTCGGCAACCTCACCTCTCATCACCCGTTACGGTATTCTACTACTACCCCAGAGTCTAATTCCGTAACTACTCCCCCACCAATACCGACATTTTATGCATCTGATCCTGAAGATCCTACGGTACTTGTCGTCTCCAAATATTGTCATGTTAGCCGTCAACATATCTGATCCAGATCAGATGAACAAGGAAAACTATTTTAGCATCTGCTTGAACCATCAAGAACATGTCATATCAAAATTAACCTTCCTCCAGACTTCATCCTTACGTGCTGAAATCATTCAACTTGACGAAAGTTTTGTTCTTTTCTGCCTTATAATTACCGCCAGAATCTTGCCGATCATCTACAACCGCTACAGCCACGTCATGCTGCTGACACTAGATCACCACCACCAGCTGCTACAAATCCAAATTTGTAAAAATATTAGCTGTTCCGTGTGTGTACTCACCACCCATTTCTCCCTTTTCCAATTGGCTTCTCCTGCCCAGACTAACTTAGTCTGTTATTTAGTTATTGAATAACTGGCATCAATAATGCCAGTAATTAGTCCGGGGTGGACTTGTGGGGCTGATACGGTGATATATCACCATATATAAGGATGGCATATACTATATTCCATCCATATAACCTGCTCGCAGCCCCACAAGTTTCGCAAATCCAAGAACGGAACAGTGTGCCTCCATTTATTCTACTAATGAAAAGGAATGCATGTTCCAACACAGTAAATAGAAAGCCAGCCTTTCCATCCGAGTAACTACCATCCCAAAGACCACTTATAGCCGTAATCGGTACCGCTGCCGGACCCAACCTCATTTATTAAGACCAAGTACTACCAACATGGAAATCCATTATCAAATTCCCTCAGTGTGTGACACTTCTGACAATCGGCAACTTCCTTTTACCCATTTTAGATGTAAGAAAACTGTACATCGGCATCGTTGATTTACGTGTTCGCTTTTGGTGTGGTATTAGACGAACTTGGCTGTTTCATTACACTGACCGGTTTATTCGAACAATCTCGGCAGAACCAGGACTATTTTACCATACCATTCACCTGCGGTACCTATCTTAGATAGCCCACTACCTGTACCGTGCACAGTTAGTGCCATATTATCCGACACGGAGCATAAAACCTGCCACATCTGAATACCAACATACCGCGGATAAAGTATCACCCTTCTGCTTGCCGAGAAACTGATTCTTCATCGTAATCACCAGTAAGATTCTCTTGTTCGTTCCGAAATAGGTGTTTTGATCTACATTTCCATAGTCCGTCAACTTACTGAAAACAAATTGACCATGAACGCGAATGGAATCACTGATACAAATTCGCAACAAACTTTCTACATTACGGTTTGCAACCTGCCGTCAGCACTGGTCCATCTTTAGAAGCACATCACGATTTATATCGCATCACCGTCCCCGGAACAACATATTTCCGTTTTTGAAATCGCCCACAACGTCACGGAAATATCGAACCTCCTCCACACAGAGACTGAACACGTGGTTCACGTTGCTGAGTCTCCCATTAAATGGATCCAAAGCATTTTATGTTCAAGATTTATGTCGTCATACAGAAATTTGATGAATAATTTTACAACACTGATTGGAAAACCCATGTTAAGGTTAGCGAACGACTACAACGATACCGGATGGATTTGATAAACGCCTCGGACCCAATCCACAAAATTTGGGCTGCACATATGGTAACCGTATGTACAGCCGAACATCAGATTTAACTGGAACCCCGGTACCACGCCAATATTTTAGATGCCTTTTCATGCTGGACCCACTCAGCAAGTTAATCGGGCGCTGAAGGCAGATGTAATCGAAGCGACCAACACTCAATGGGATCATCCAGTAGTTTTTGAACCAAAGAATGATCGCTCATTCAGCCTTTTTTTATTATCTACGCGTAAATTACGAAACGATCGCATTTCTTACCCCATTCTGCGCACTGATGAATATTTCGACTCGCTTCGAGATGCCAAAATAGACAGCACCCTTTATTATAACTCCGTCTATCGGAAGTTTTCCTTGCCGAATTAAATCGCGAAAAAATCGTATTTTTCAGCCATCAGGGTATCTAATAATTTAAACGAATGTCGTTTGGTTTGGAAAATGCACCTGGAACTTTTCAACGTTCCATATACATAACACTATCATCCGTTTGATGGAATTCTGCATTGGTCTACTTGGATGATATGATTATTCTCGCACGACATTGATGCCCATTTGCAACATGTTACCGCCATCTTACAGATACCCTCCGATGCTGGTTTAAATATCAATGTGGAGAAGTGATTATTCCTTCAGGAATCTGTAGAGTACCTCGTCCACGTCATTCAACCTGAAAAACTTCACGTCACTAGGGGAATAATCGATGTAGTTAAAGGAATGTAACCACAGACTACGGCCACAAAACTCAGCAGCGTTTTTGCATTATGCAAAGTTTATTGGAAAACTTTATTCAGATCTTTGCACGAATGACCTCCCAATTAATTACTTAATGAAGTGAAAATTTAAGAAAGGGGGAACCAACCAAATTCCAACATTGACCAGGACGGAATTGCATACCTTTAGCAGCTTCAATACTAAACTATGTTCACTTCCTGTATTGGAGTTTCCCCGAATAGATGCTTGTTATATTGTCGACACCGACGCATGTGATAACCAATTCGTCTTCGTGCTCATGCAAAATAAATATGGTGACAATGCATTGAGACTGATCGGCTACTGGTATCGAACGATCAATTATTCCGAGCGAAATTTGACACTATCCATCGCTAATGCTTGCTATTCGTATGAGATATGCTTCTTCTACCCCTCTGTATGGAAGGAAATTACTTTACCATCTGAATGGATCTGATTCACTGCGGTGGATTAATAATTTTTCATGGACCATCGGCATTCTTTAACATTGGCGCTTACTTCTCATGGAATATTTATTTGAATTGGTATACCGTCCCGATTGCAGACATCAATCACCTGATTAAATAGCCTAATTCGTCACGAAAGAAACGGATTCTACGGCATTGGACGACTACATTCTTGTAATGCTTCTACCGAGCGGATTGATCCACGTGTTCCTTTCCGATACAACGGATGTAATCAAGATCAAACCAGTTACACCATGACTGGATTTATGTCGATGACATACATTATGTCACACGTTGACGACAATCAAAACGACACTGTATCTTCACAGCAAATTATATTCATATAGGATGATCTGCACAAACCATTTTCCCAAGATGAGTTTATTATTAACCACACAATCGACACTGATTTCCAGAACTACATTTCACTTCTTAATAAGCATAGTACTACTTTCTTTATTCAACTATATGTATTATTGATTCGATGATCTACAGTTGATGGTGCCCATCAACGTGTTTTCCCCAAGACTCTTATAAAATGATGTTTATACCTTTAAACTTTTCCGGTCTCTGCTGGTAGCCCCGGCGTTAATCGCCTTTATGACATCCCCGCCATGCCTTATATTGGTGCAACATGACTAACGACTTCTTTCAAACCGTGCCGGAATTTTGGCCATGGAACAAAGTTCGTAGATCCCCACACTGACACTAGCAGAAATTAAAACTTTTACAACCGAACGGATCCTTGTAATTCATAGCAATGGATATCCTATAACCTATACATAAAACGTCTAACAGAAAAACTTTCATTTCAGTAATTATCTATCGGTACTCTAAACTGAACAAGGCTATCCTTCTTGCTCACAAAACCAACTCTGCTACAGTATATGTATTACTGGTACAGTACATTTTATGTACAATTTGCCATACCCGACTATTTACTATCCGATAATGGCTCGAATTGTATCGTCAAATTCTTCGCTATGGTATCTTAGGAACTCGATGTTCAACATTTCTTCTTCACTTTCTGTTGAACATCTCTATATGTCCACCTCTAATACGCACACTAATAGACAGGCAGAACCGTAAAATTTAACGCTAACTAACCGACTTCGAGACTACGTAACCGAAAATTGAACGGATTGGGTCTACTAAATGGAGCAGTTGAAGTACGCTTACAAATATCAAATTCGCCCATCAACATGATACCGTTCTTGTTATGTTTAACGCGAAAACCGACGAATCCAGTATTTATCTCACCATCCACAATAATCGCTTCGCACACTCTAATATATTATCCAACTTCAAAACAATGTACAGTAAAAATACGTATCGAGGAACAAATGAAACAAATTATAAACAATACTGATGAAAAGCTACGATTTGCTCAAATGAAAAACAAGAAGTATTTAGACAAAACCGTACGGATTAAGAACCTCTTTTCCCCATAAAACGAAGTTTTTGTCAACCGCTCACCAGTTTAAATTCAAGGAGACTCCGATATAGATAAAACTGGTAAAGTCCACAATCTACTTCCAAAATAAGTTGAGCCCGTCCCCATAATCCTGTCATCTCCAAGCAATGTTTTCATTGATGACCAAGACGGCGAACTGAAAGTCTCGATAGATAAATGTACAAAAGCGCCTCCCCCCCCGCCGGGTGAAGGGGATTGTTTAGAGGGGGTCGGTGACCCCCTCATCAGATCAACTTCTTCGTAATTACCGGTTTCGGGTGTAAAAGCCAAGTCACTTACTGATATAAATGATATTAATAATTAATTTACATATATCACGGATTATCCTGCCCCATTACATGAACCAACTTTCAAACTTGTATAATCTAATTATTACATTGATACTTAAAGGACTTACTCTATCCTTCTCTCCGATGGATCAATCTGTAGTGGTTTACCTCTTCAATATTTAGAATCGACAATATTCATGAACTGCTGGAAGGATTCAAACCGAACTCGGACTACCAAGAAACTTGGATGAATATATGGTACTACAACAATAAAATAACTAAAATGATGCTGGGACGACACAAGAAGATGACTACAAAATCGAAAAAAGTAGACCAATGTTTCTGCTCTTACGTTTTTCCGAATTTACGGCAACGCCATTTTTTGAATATATAGCATTACTTTCAAACGAAATAGCAACCACGTTACATCATGAATCAATCCTCCAATAACTACTTCAGCCTCTCGATGTTACAAGGCTTATCAAGATTCATGATTGGAGACGACAAATGTCATCTATTTATACTGGGTAAAACAATTCAAAACAGAAAAGAAATATTTGACAAACGAGATTCTACTTAAGCTTGTAATTATACTTAAATTGGTGCCTATTCCATCACTAATCAATCAACTATACTATCAATTTATCAGCACAGCTACGGAATACGCCCAACATTAGCTCACCATTTTCTTCAAGAACCCCTCATAGGCTGTGACAACCGCAAAGACAGTGTTAATCTGACTATCCCGATGGTAATACCAGCTGATACCCATTTCTTTCCGTTCAGCTAAGCTGACAATACTGAACAAGTTTACTTCGTTCCGCTCTCTCGTGTCTGAATCGTTTTGGTCTTTAAATCTGTTTTGTCTCTCTTTTCCTCTTCTCTTTTAGTTTCTTCCTCACTTCATATTCTCAAAATTCTGAGGTACTACCATAATATTAATTGGCCCAAAAATGCGCACTAGCCTTCAAATTCTACGACGCACTGTGGAATGCAGTTTCTAACAAATTGGAAATGCATCGTATCACGTATATCCGTTGGGTACTACTGTCTTACATACAGCATTACACATTGGCATTGTCGCTGTGAATGTGACTGTATCTGAACCTTGCTACTATCACATCGCACTGCTGTTCCCGTCTCCGGCCGTGTGTCCCGTGGTTATTTATACAAGATGATTTAATCACGTGCACATCCACCGCTCAAGAACCGAGACGATAGCTGAGTATTCAAAACTACGGACACGTGTCGATGTCTTCCTAAAATCGATTCTCTCTCTAAAGATATATTAGCGGGAGAGATAATTTCCTACGTCAAAGTATATCGAGGTCAGTGTTCGGTCTGTCAATAGGGATAGCTATATCAATAGCAGTAGAATTTGTAATAGCAATAATAGTATTAGTAATAGCAATTACAACAGCAGTAGTAATAGTAATAATAATAGCAATATATCGATCTTTATGCAGTAAACTAATACTGCATAGCAACGCGAGATTCGGCATAATCCTCTTTCACGGTTAGGTGCCTTTACGAGTATGTATGCCTAGGTATGGTTAGTAACCCCGTAAACTCCCGTCCATTGAAGTTTACAAAGCGGCCGTAAAGTCGACTCTCACACTGCCGAAGGATCGGTATTACATCGCAGGCGTGATGGTTGTTCTTTCGATCTTGATCAGGTTTTCTGCTCCGGATGAGATATCAATGTTGAAAAATATGTAGTTATCTAAAATGTCTACCTCTTTTCTTTTTACTTTCTCCATCCGGGGTGTGGTATGTATACCGAATCATTTCATATTTCGGCCGGGATAAAAACAGACAACATATGTAGGAGAATGTTACTGTCAGTTAGGGATCAAATTACTACAGTAAATTCTTCTGAAAATACATGTAACGTAATTTCCTATTCACTATGTGAATGATATTTCTGATTATTCAGACTACAGTTCGTACTGTGTTCCATGACTTGTATAACTACCCATCTTAAACGCCACCTATGCCTTCCCTTTTATCACCACTTTTATGTACCTTACCTCTTATTTGTCCTACCTCCTTTTACTCGTGATATGCTTTTTACTTGCCGGTGTCATCATTCGCTCTTCGTCCTCCCCGCTTCTTCCTCAACATCAACCCGATCTCCCGCACCTCTCGTCTCGTCCTGCGCCTCGTCTCGCTCGTCTGTTCGCACTAATTTGGAGGACTAGATGTGTTACCATCGAAATCATGTACTCGCCTCACATTAAATACACGTAGCATTCTTTAGTAATTTCTCCTCAGGTCATGCTACATTTCATTAACAGTCTTTATACGGGATACATACTTAAAGTTCAGTATTAACATGTCTAGCATAAGCATATAAATTAATGTAGACAGTAACCCCTAATCCAAATTCCAAGTCCCAATTTCACGACCCCCTGTTACTATATTAATGCCGTTGCATTATCGAAAACATCAGATCTCTAACTGTAATGAACTCCAGTCTAAGCTAGTGGCTGTTTCTGTAGTGCCTCGCTGGAATCGGGTACTGATGGGCTACTCACACCAATCACGTGTTTTTCCTGTCTCCCCTACTGTCCTGTCCATCACTTTTTCGCTTGACCTTCCTTTTCTTGGACACATGTTCCTCCTTTTTCTCTACCCCCATGTGTCGTACTTACACACCTGTAGGATCTGGTCTACAGGTATGTAATCAATACCAGTTTTAGTCAATAAATACCTCCTCATCGGCGCCAATTGGTCGCCAACAATACGGGCATCTTTTCCCTGGTAACTACTCAACCCCCAACATTCTCCTCAATCGTAACCAACCTTCGCGATCCAACCACCAGACGACGGTACGAATGGGCGGGACAAAGACTATCCTCCATTGCTCCGCCACGTGCGCGCCTACGATGGGCGCCACTGGCTGTGTCGACGCACGGGACCGTCCGACTCCCCACCCTCCCTTCCGTCACGGTTACATTCCACCGTCGCGTCGAGTCTTTTTCCCCGCTCTACCAACCCTCTTACCAACCGGTACCCCCCATCCGCTATGGGTGGATACAATATTTTCGACGAAAATTGGGGCCTAGAATTAATACAAAACTTAATCTATGATCCTATTTTCCAATCAAAACAATGAAACGGAATAATACCGGTCGAACCAGGATCCATGGAAAGAAAAACCGAAAACGACAAACACGCGATTTCCATCCATCTTTTGCAATTCAGTTAAGGTATATTCTTATATAATCTGATTTACATTAATATAATTTAAAACTAATTCATCTTTGATTCTAGCTCATATAAAGCTAGTCAAAAGCGCTACCATTTCCACTGAGGTTGTAACATTTTATGTTGTACAACTGAACTTGTCGCTGCAGACTCCTCCGACAGATTTGCACATAGAAGTTTAAAGTCCGGTCGAAGACCTCTCCTTGCAAATTAAGTCTATAAAATAACTCTAATTAGTCCATTTCTCCCTCTTCCGGGCTCTGATTACTAATAATGTATGCGGACATGTATATCTGTAAAAGTGGATTACCGCCAATGATTTACTTTTAATGCAACCTAACTAAGTTCCACGAGTATATGGTAGTCGAAAAAATGTCGGTCTATACAGATTGTTTATAAATAATTCCCACATATACTGTGTACGACGATAGACTGGGAAAATTCTGAAGGAGCAGAATAATGAAGCAATTATTAAAGAAGAGATGGATTCCTACATACTATGCAGCAATCCATCTCTACCTAGTAGGTTTAGAAATAGCCGCTTCTCTAAACAAATTCAATTAATTATGTAATTATGTAAATAAGGAACAGTTTCTATGAAATGACGATTTTAAGCGAATACTATCACATGGGCGTTTTCAGCCAATCCGTAGTAAATTACGGTTATTCACATATTATGACCACTCTATTGCGAAAAGTGACCCGTTGTGGAATTGTCGAAACATGTTGAGAAGCCGTCCAATCGTTGTTGCGGACATACGCCATACGTGAGGCTGTGTATAAATTGCGTAGAGCGCGGCTGTTAATTAATTAATCCGAACAGGACTTCGCGTCCAGGTTGAACGACGCAGCATATCGCTGTGGTAATATCCATGAAGAGTTGGAAAAGATGACGTTCTTCGTGGACTGACTTGCACTAACAACCCGGACTATTGTTGCGCGCTTCCAGGAAAATGAACCCCGTCAGAATTTAACTTCCGACCGCCTTGTTCAATATTCCTTAGACCAAGTTGATGCATACAGAACACCAACTCGTTGGAACGCGGACGTCAACATTACCCGCTCGGGGATCGAAAACATTACGCGAAGTACTCTTCGCGGAAGAACTAGCTGATCAACAATCGACAGAGACTGAATACAACATGGTAGTACCAGACGATTCGGTGGACACCAACGACTTATCATCCACGATAACGGTAGAAGAAACCAACGTGTACGCAAATACAGTCAGACCAGGATACATCAACTTTGGTGGACGGTCTTCAACCCCCAACCGTGTGGGGTTGTCGAGAATCACATGATGATGAAGTTCGTAGTGTTCGTTTTCAACATGGAGAGAAAGGCCTGGACAGGGTAGAGAAGAATGGAACTACAATGGGTGATAATTTATTCTACATAACCCAAGAAATGGGTCGTAAACATGACACTTTATAGCAGAACTGTTAGGTTATTAATTTATAAAGATGACTCAAGTTGGTGTCATTGAGATGACTGGATGACCGTAGCTATACCGTAGCTTATAACCCTTTATACATCTGTTACTCGTGTTGAGATCCAATTATGTTACATGTTACGGTGGCGGTTTGAGATGAGCATGGCGGTGATTTAGGAATGGTATTTATCCTCGTGTCGTAGTCTGACATTGTACGGTGCAATGTTGTGTACTTATACCCGGGGTTCAGCACGTTTGATCTGGAAGGGAAAATAAAGGACAAAAATAAAGAATAACAACAACAACTGACGTACGAGCATCGTAAGGTAATCTTACCGTCTTCACCCGATCCAAGTTCAACAATTGGTAGTGACCATCGAGTCACGACACGCGCAAAACTAGTTCGAAAGGCAGTTGTTGTGACACGAGCAGGTAAATCGAGACCAGCTTCTAACTGCGATACCAGGATTAGCGACATTCACACTAATTAGTTTGTAGTCGATAAAGGAGGTGTTTAAAGGCGAAAGAGGGAAACCCATCGCCAGCATACCTTTATCAAACGCAGATTCCTAAATCTACGTGACGCAATGACTAACATAAGGTACAAATAGCAGGAACAGAAGAGAAGAGGGAAACCAAGTAAGAAGGATTACGTGGGACACTGAGGGAGTACTTGGAGCAGGACACACGACAGGGGTGGACCGCGAACAAACGAAGCGACCAGGCACAACAACCATTGATTTGTCACCAATGTTGCGGATTCAACCACTCTTTTCCGAAGTATTAACTACAATTCTCTAAAATGGAACTGGTCATTACCAACTATGACAACTTGTCAACAGCACAGAAGACTCTTGTTCCGGATACAGCATACCGCATGGAAAAACTGGCATTAACCACACGCCAGCAGAACAACAACACTCAGACAGGGAACGACTTTACCAAAAAATGTGAAAAGACTCAGGGAAAGTAACCTGGGGACTTGCCGAAGCATCTTCTTTTATAGTATAGAAAATCCTGAGTCGCCCAAAGACTCCTTTAAAAATCCCCTTGTCCCTCTCATCACTTCCGTCTCATCAAAAACACAATTACCAGCAAACAGTTTCGGTTGTCTCCAACGACCATGGCGGAAAATGGCCCGTACAAGCACGCAAGGAGTGGTATTCGTATTATTCAGACGCAACTATCGTGTCTATGCCAATCTTGGTCTCACCTTACGTTCAACAAAACGGTTTGCTGCAGTCCTGGATACCGGTGCCGGTTCCAGTTTCATCAGATGCTCCGACCTACTGTATGGATCGGAGAAACCCATCAAGCCCTTTCAAATGGTCGACCAACATACGAGACGCTAACAACAGACTGCTTAATATGGCCGGGACGATATCACTAGCTGCACAAATCGGATCTCATTCGGGGATGGTGACCTTCTACGTGGCCGATCGACTAGCAAGTAGGTCATCCTCGGTTGTAATTTATGCGAAATACATACAAATACGCCCGCGTAAGCGGTTAGTTGAACTTGACGACGGTGCCACAGTTCCGATCATTTGGAAACCGAACAAGAGATTCTTGAATGCTCCGCCCTTACCAGAGGAACGGGAATACATACCTGCCAAGGGAAGGACTTCGACAAAGATATATGTAGCGTAACAGACGGTAATACAACCGGAAACGTAAACATGGATTCCAGTCACAACGGCTCGCCAAGGATTAATCCTCGTTGAACCAACATCACGCCTCTATGACAACCACTTATGTCTAGCGGGCGCAAGAATAGGCGATGTAACCGACGGAAAATCTTTTCGGATATTAGTTGACAACTTTAGAGAACATTCAAAGACCCTGCTTCTAAATCAACATATTTCTAACGCAAGTCCGCACCCCATCTCGCTCATCTAGCCGAATTTTTCTCACGCCAAAATGCTCAGCCAAGTCCCCGAGTAGGAATTATCAAAGCGATCAACTTCCTTGTTTAGGAGGCGCCAGCAATCCACCAAATACCCGGCGTTAATTAATAAACATCTCTCGGACTTACGAGAGTCGCACATGGGCTAAGACGAAACGCCAACGAAGGTGGCAAACATACCACTCGGAGTACCGGAGAAACACCATAACAAAATCAGGTCTATGTTTACAAAGCACTAACCAATGTGGCTCAGAAAGTTTGGGAGAATCAATGTCACTCAACACGCCATCAACCTCATACCCGGCACAAGGCCATTCAAACACCACCGTATCTGGAAGGACAAAAAATCCAGAGAACTCGAACAATAAGAGGTTACAAAACAGCCCAAACCCAGAGTGATAAAACCTGCTTATTATGAATGAGCAGCACCCGTCCTCTTCGCGCCCAAGAAGGAAGGTTAAATACAATTTTTATGGACCACAGGAAGTTTAATCAAGCCTCCGCGAATGACAGCTACCCCCTTCCCCGTATGGAGGAGTGTATTTACTAGATAAACTGAGTAGTACTCACTTGGAGACGCCCAGAGTTTTTCAACCCTGGATGCATATTCTGGATATTGCCAAGTACCATTCAAACCATCTAACAAACCAAATACCGTGTTTGTATGCCACGCGGGTACATATCAATACAACCGAATGCTATTTGGTCTCGCAAACGCTTCCACAACATTTCAACGCGCGTTAGACCTCATCCTAACCAAGTACAAGCGGCAGACTTGTCTGATATACCTCTACGAAGTTGTTATATACTCCAAGTCGGTGGAGTAACACATCAGGCATGTGGACAAAATCTTAACCTGCCGCGCAGCAGCCAATGTCACCTTGAAAATCAAGAAGTGCCATTTATTAACGAGTACCGTCGAGTACCTCGGTGACGTCATCAAAGCAGGTGAACTGGAAATAGATGGAACAAAAACGGAATCCGTCCGTAAAGCAAAGCCACCAACGTCAAAGACGGAATTACGATCCTCCCTCAGACTGTGCAACGTCTACAGACGGTTCATACTAAGCTTCAATAACACGGCGCCAAAACTTAACGAACTGTTGAAGAAGAATAACCCCGACTCATTCGAAGAAATTGAAAAACAAATCCAATCCTTCCACTCTTTGATAGAGGCCATTTTTACGCTGTCTATACTGGCGTTACCTCAACTAAACCTCCCGTATTCTGTCGACACAGACGCGAGCAACTACCAAGTAGGCTATGCACTCTTCTAAACCCACACAGATGGGGAACGAAAACCTATCGGGAAATGGTCCCGTTCATTGAACCAAGCGGAGGAGGGATATTCAGCAACCGAACGAGAATGTATCGCCGTCGTGTGGGCTCTAAAAATCCTCCGTCTATACCTTCTCTACGAGAAGTTCATCATTTGCACAGACCACGCAGCGCTTGGCTGGTTGGTATCAATTACTGATCCATCAGGCAGACTCATGCGATGGCGGTTACGACTCGGTGAATTCAATTTCTACATACAGTACACAACTGATAAGACGAACACGCAACCAGACGCATTATCTTCCCTTCGAGCATCTTCCGGAGCAACTGAGTAGGACGTTGAAGACCTCCCAACATTCACCATTCAAGAGGATAAACACACCAACAAAGAGATCTCCTTCCTGTCGCTCAAAAACGCCCATACACACAATGGAAATACACATAAAACAAGAAAACGTTTTGGTCCATGTGTACAAGAAAGAAATTGCGAAATGACTGATGGAGATGACCAACTGGATGACAACGATTTGGATGACTTCTCCGACGACGCGGTGTGCGCAACCATACCGGGTCCAACAAATTGGACCCGCTATTCCAACAAATCTCCCTAAAGGAGCTGATCATCACGGAACAATCCGACGCCTCATGTCAAACCATGAGTCAAAATATTAATTAGGGGGTGGTGCTAGCCTTCCGCTTCAACGACGACGGATTAATCACCCGGAAAGAGAATGGACCTCAAATATTCATCCCTAATGCTTTAAAGGCAAGAGTATTACACATACACCATTAATGCAGACTCGGTGGTCACCCAGGGGGCAGGAAACTATACCAGGCAATACGCCGTCATTTGTACTGGCCCAAATGGGCAATCTATTGCTACGCCACCGCACGGCGATGTCCAACTTGTACCCTAAACCGCATTAAACGGCGTAAGAACACAATGGGACGTCAAATATTTCCGGCATAAGCACCACTCGAGTCTGTCGCTATCGACGTCTTGGGTGAACTCATCAAAACCACACTCGGCAACCAATATATACTGGTAATATCAGACCGCTTCAAGAAACTAACCAAGACCGTACCCATGATGGGGTTGTCAGAAGCCGAAGTAGATAAGCACTTTGTGAACGAATGGGTCTTCAACTACAAGTTGGCCCATAGTATGGGACCAGGTCCCAGGCTGTGGGCCCCACAAGAACTAATCTCCGATAACGGAGGATGCTTCACCGCCAAGTTCTTCCAAGACGTTTGTCAGATCCTGAACATACACAACGTCTTCACCACAACCTTTCATGCCCAAACGAATGGACAAGTCGAAAGATACAACCGGACGATACATTCCGCGATACGCAGCTACTTGGGGATCACCCCAAGGATTGGGACCTCTATACGAGTGCGCTAACATACGCCTACAACTGCCTACGACACAGCTCAACAGCACAAGCACCGTTTGAAATGGTATTATCACGCCCGCCATCAGCATTGGCGTTGAAAGCAGAATCCTCAAGATCGCAAACGCCAAAGGAGGCCAGAGACACCTGGAAGATTTCGTTGGAAACGGCCCTTCGAAAAACGAAGGGAAAGCTCGACCAGGCACAGGCGCGTTACAAACGTAACTACGACGCCCGACTAAAGTGGCAGACGGAGAAAATCTTACCAGGTGACTGGGTATACTTACTCGTCGAACGACGGGATGCACCGCCACAAACTATAAAATAAAATAAAATAAAATAAAATAAAATAAAATAAAATAAAATAAAATAACGCCATCGTGGATGTTACAATGTCATTCATTTTAATATATAGACGTTAATATTTAGGCGCTCACATGGGAATACACGTGTTACAAAAATATTTTTCTTTCCACGTGTATAAGATATTGCGAACGGCATATAACTCGCCGCATGGCGCCAAAATGACAACAACGTGATAACATCGGACGAACAAACCATCCTCAACGGCCGCAGACCCCAACCCAACATAAAAGATCCCACCCATTTGGGGGGGGAGTGGCGACCGCGACTTTTCGACACTTTCAACATTCAACCTAACAGATGCAATTTTCTGAAGCAGTCAACACTACACTAGTGGTCGTCTCCTCAACAGTACGAACTGAATCACCTAATCCGGGTTCAGCACAAGATAACTTACCGCTACTTCATAAGCGTCGGAACAATACACCTCCCGAACAAGTGGCAGCATAATACGCAAAACGGATAAA
>JAULBU010019402.1:0-19829 GCA_032358235.1 Odonthalia washingtoniensis | reverse complement strand
ACCAACTGGATGTCAACGATTTGGATGACTTCCCCCCAACGCGGTGTGCGCACCCTTACCGGGTCTAACAAAATAGGACCAGTTATTCCAACAAATCTCCCTAGAGGAGCTGATCATTACGCAACAATCGGACGCCTTCTGTCAAACCATACGTCAACAACTTGATTAAGGGGTGGTGCAAGCCTTCGGCTTCAACGACGACCGATCAATCATCCCGATAGCTGATAACGGACATTAAATAGTTATCCCTCATTCCTTGAAGGCAAGAGTATTGCACATACACCATTACACCAGACTCGGTGGTCACTCAGTGGACAGGAAACTATATCAGACAATTCGCCGTCATCTGTACTGGCCTGTATGCGCAATCAATTGCTATGCCACTGCACGGTGATGTCCAACTTGTACCCGAAACCGCATTAAACTGCGTAAGAACGCAACGGAACTTCAAAAATTTTTGGCAGAAGCACCACTCAAGTCTGTCGCCATCGACGTCTTGGGTGAACTCATCAAAACCGAACGCGGAAACCAGTATATACTGGTGATATCAGACCGCTTCACGGAGCTAACTAAGATCGTACCCTTGAATGGTTTTCAGCAACTGAAGTGGCTAAGCACTTCGTGAACGAATCGGTCTTCAACTATGGGACCCCAAAGAAACTAATCTCCGATAACGGAGGATGCTTCACCGCCAAGTTCTTACAAGACATTTGTCAAATCCTGAACATACACAACGTCTTCACCACAACCAACCATGCCCAAACTAATGGACAAGTAGAAGATACAACGGGACGATAAAGTCCGCGATACGAGGCAACTTTGTGTATCACCCCAAGAATTGGGACCTCTATACGAGCGTGCTAACATACGCCTATAATTGCCAACCACACAGTTCAACAGCACTAGCACCGTTTGAACTGGTATTTTCACGACCACAACCAGCATTGGCGTTGAAAGCAGAATCCTCAAGATCAAAAACTCCAAAGGAGGCTAGGGACACCTGGAAGACATGGTTGAAAAAGGCCCTTCGTAAGACGAAGGGGGAGCTCGACCAGGTTGAGGCCCGTCACAAATACAACTACGACGCCCCAATAAGGCGTCAGATGGAGAAAATCCTGACGACAGGGTATTATTACGCGTAGGACGACGTGATGAACGGGAATAATTCCATACACTTGCTGCGGCAGCTGAAGACCCGTATAGTGTTAATGATGTAACAAGAAATACAGTTGAAATAGAACAACCAGACAGGTCGGTTGAGAGAGTTTCACGATCACGTGTAGTCATGGAACCCGAGACACGCACTCTAGAGGAGATTCAACAAGCCATACGTCCACTGCCGGACGAAGAATTGACTCCGAAGTCATACCCTACTCCAGAGGAGGTCAACAACTAGGACATATCTCATTCAACAAATATGCTTCAGGACGACGATGACGAAAACCAAGACGTCCTTTACGATAATACAACATACTAAAAGGAAGAAAATAATGGAAAAGACGACCCTGAATCCGAACAGGAGAATGAAAACAGATCCAAAAAGATGGAAGACCATAACAGAAACTCGGAACAAACCGAGGATGAACAGACCCCGCCGGGTGAAACAGACCCACACCATGAGATGATGAACAAAGACCAACAGTTGGACGAAACAAAAGAATGCGTCATCGAACGGATAGTGGATCACGGCATCAACACCGACTAACTGTGCTCAAACGCAAAATAGGAGAATTAACTTACCGAGTCCGGTGGTACGGCTACATACCGGCTGATGATACCTGGGAACCCATCAGGCACCTCCCGAGGAACCAGTTAGTGAGCTACTATAAAATGAAGAATGTTGAGTTGCCGGCTGATATCAACAACTCAATCTCCGGATATAATCGGCTTAAATAATCCCTAAAGCTCGTGAACGGAACCTGGAAACAAAAATGGAAAAAATAGAAAAAAGAAAAAAAGCTGGCAAGGCAATTGGACCCAGATTTCAGTGTTAGTTGGACGGTAGCGCCATCGTGGATGTTAAAATGTCATTCACATAGATAATATAGAAGTTATTGTTTAGACAGTTAAATGGGAATACACGTGTCACAAAAAACGTTTTGGTCCAGGTGCACAACAAATTTCAAAATATATACAATTCACCGCATGGCGCCAAAATATCAAAAACGGTGGCAACGCCGGAAGAAGAAAACATCGGCAACGGACGCAGACACCAACCCAACATCACACACCAACCATGGAACGCAAAAAAATACAACAAAACCGACGCCGTCGGGTTGAAAATCCCCGAAATTTAGTCGGTCATACTTCCTACCTCCCGGCTTCCACTACATATGAAAACAACAACACACACCCCACTCATGAGGGGGCGTAGCCACTGGCGTTTCTTTTGGCGATTTTCAACATAACAGATACACTTATCTGGAAATGACAAAATTTACTGCTCCTTCATAGCGCCGAAACAATTCAACTCCCACAGGAAATCACACATCAATAACAAAACCATTACCTCCCTTGGGAATCGTCCAATCATTTCGACCTTTATAGCCTTCATTCGAACAATCGGAGTCCATCTCGAATTTAAAATTCGTAGCTACAATAACAACTATCGAATTTACATTTGCGAACGACCACAATCCCCATTTATGGGTTAGGAAATATGTTATGCCACAGATACTGTCTGATATTATGTTCATTCATCCGCCACACCTCGCGTGGGCAATCAGTAACAACTTCAATTAGTCTGTTGGTACCTTCCGAACAAAGTTCGTATGCACCCATTCCGAGTGTAAATTCGTAATACTAATCTGGCTGACCGACTTATTTATGAGGGAATGAAGGCTAACACCTACCCTGCGAATTACTATAACAGCCATAGGCCGGAGAAATTAACACTAAATAAGTGGATATGCATAAAAACATAACTTCAAACTTAATTCAATACTCTAATAAGTGGATAATAAACACATTCAAACTCTATACCAGTAGAGGAAATAAAAAAATCGTTACAAATTTTCCGCAACTTTTCCAGTGGTTGAAACTTCTGCCTATACAAGGTCATTTGGAAGATCAACACCTCTCACGGTGATTTAGTAACAAAACGTACGGGATAAATCCGGAATGAACGAACGTCAAATGACGGAAAGGATAACAAGGCGTGAACGAACGGAAAATCGGTGGAAATACTCGAAGTCGCTAAAAAACTTCAAGGATTGGAATAAAGTAATGGTCAACATAACCTTTTTGAGGCTGACACATGGTGTCTTGCTCTTGAAGAGGGGGTCGTGTGGTGCAATTAATTGTAACACGTGTTAGAAATTTTTGCGCTTAAACGTCGCGCCTACAGTACACATACCGACTCGTGACTAATGTCACATCCGGTAACGAAAACGCGACATTACTGTGACATTAGGACACTCTCTACGTCTTTTCCCGCGTTCGAGTAATTGATCCCTCCGCCACGTGTTTTCGATGTCAGTGTACAGTATACACTGAATTTCTGTCCGAAATTTACTGTACGATCCTCCACCGGCCGCTTGGGCGGCAGGTGGATCCTATTTAAGGGGACTTGGACCTCACATCCTTTTTAATTCTAATAATGATAAGAACTCTTCGAGTCTGAACCCTCCCCCGAACCGTGCATTTAGTTGTCAATCACGGAGCTCTTTCGGCTACGGTAAGTCATCAACCTTGCCCGTGCAAGTCGCATCCGCATCGCCCTCACGAGCAGCGTACCGGACCGGCGTCCCTCCATGGCACCCATTCAACATCAAACTCCCACCGCTTTACGAGCGCGTCATTGGATCATCCGTTATTCCTCCACCGGTTAATACCCGTCCAAATCCATCCCTCTTGTAGGAGTCTGATCTGGTCACACGGAGTAATAACCTCCACAGATCTCCCGACCCACGTCGTCTGATCTATTCAAAGACGCGATACATTCGCATAACCGCCTCCAGTAACAATTCAAACCCTACCCCCTACTACTGGTTGAGTGAAAAACGCCTGAGACGAGGTACTCGGACAGAAGGGCACTTGAAAACCGTTTAGTGACCACTAACTCTATCTTCTGGCGTGCATTGCATTAGATGTTCTTTGAATTCATTGCTTTTAAGCCTCTTACTTCCTTTCTCATTTTTCAGGAGACAATTACATAAATTTCGAAACATTTGATAGAACAGTACTCCTTCGTATTGACGATTTATGTGAGATGGCTTGAACGATTGAAATTTAAAGACAAAAAGAAAGCATGTAACCCTCAAGAACTCTCAAATCAGAGGAACAAACTTCTCCCTGAAAATTGAAACTTGAAGCTCTTGAAACCTTATAGACGGGTGCAATGGTATAGCCAACTGCGGATCGTCTTGAAATCATCTGCTCTCAAGCCATGTTTTTCATAAAGTTATATGGCTTTTGCTTTAATCACCTCCCCCGTAACCGGGAGACATTTTATCGAGCAAGTGTGATAAATTTTAGAAGCTCGTCCTCAAGCACAGAGTGGAACAATGGCTTGACCCGTTTTCTCTCATCACTTGTGTTGTTTTTAAAGAACTTCTTTCACATTTTTCAAAAATATTTTATGGTGTTTAGTGATATTAAAACTCTCTAGCAGTGTAGGAGAGGGACCTGGACTCATTGTTTTGATAGAACTTGACGACTTTCCGGCGGAAGGCAACTGTATAGGTCTTCTTCTTGGACCCAAGAAGTGTTCCTTTTTTCGTTGAATTTTGCATTGTTTAGAGTTGTTTGATGTTGTTTATGCTGAAAAAAGATTACTGTTTGGTATATAATTTTATTTCGTTCACAATTTTGACTGGTTAGCAAGTAAGGAAGCTAACATCCGCTGAAGAACTAGTATATTACTGTGGTCACTGTGCCATTTAAACCCGTACGTTTCCACATGTCCCATATCAATTTTATCGTCCAAAGGTAAGAGAACCGACCCCTTTACAGACCCAACTCGAGAATTTGTACCACCGGTTCTACTAACGATGTATCACTGTACGGCCACGTTCACACGACTAACTACATGTCCAGTTTTTGTATGCGTTTAGGGAACTGAAGCCTACTTTCAAGAGGTGAATTTGTTTATATGTACACAGGAATCATTCATGTTTTGGCGATATGAAACCCCGCATTGAGAAAATCCTAGATGGGACATTTAAAAAGTTCAGGGTTTCCCAGTACATTAATATTGCCAAGAACATGGAAAATGTATGCAGGTCGGTCATTCAGTGTTTGTAGTTACGCGCAGTTCCGAAAATTAACGGAAAAATTGTAAGATTCGCAATTTTTTGCATCGCTGTTTATTTGTTTTTATTAAGTGATTGGTAACAACATTACGTCTATGACCACCAGAAATATATAAGGTTAAACAGCAACACAAAAAAGCAATGAATAATGCAATATGTGTACGGAATTAATGCCTATGTTCAACAGGTGAATCTCGTGCTGCCCCCTCCCTGGAGATTATCTACGTTACCAGGTCCTTCATTCTCTATTAAATTGACTTGTCTTCCTTATCTCTTTCTTCTTCGAATAGGTGTTTCGACCTACATTTTGATTAGCATAATATGAAGTTGGGTAGCCCCCAATTCGCCTTTAAAATTTGTGCAATCGACAATCACACATACTAGTGTTCTCTAGTCCAGGATTCGCGACTAGTAGCCCTTCCGATTGGAATTGCTAAGTAACCATTATTTTAATTTCAGCTTAATCTAGTATTTGTTGAGAAATGATGTTCCCTTCTTTTTGACACTGATGAAGGATGGCTGATTACCGGATGATGCTTTCGCTTCGTGGATTGTTCGTTGATTTATAAATACCCTGTTTTTAAAACAACAACATGGATCAACCACATTTTCAGTAAGATATTACTTGCAAGGTTGAAGCTCAAATTGTTACACGTGTGGTATCTCAGTCTCTTGTCGGCTTCATCTCTGATGGGGTTGACACGTTTTTCATGTCTCCCAATCGATACACCCAAACCTAAAATGTAGAATAATTCCTACTGTCTCCTCAAAATTAGAACGTGACAACTGCTATCACTCCAACTAAATCTCAAACACGTATAAAACTTTGAAAGTTACTGTCACCTTAAATTAAATCACAGAACGTTTACAATACTGTAGTCAATTAGAAATATAGGTTTTTCCTTTTTCGTTTCAAATTCTTGTTGCCGCCCAAAGTACACTGATGAAGTATCGTGTGTGTTTCCTTCTTTGGATCCCCATATAATTCCCACCTCATAGATTATTCCGCGCCCAGGCTGTGAACAAGCGCTCATATATACCTCTTGACAGTGAAAGGGTGCCGTTCTTAATTACGAGAGACTGTCAGGGAATATATCACACTGGCAGGCTGCCAGTGGGGGAATAATTCGAGAAAGTCTCACGGACTTGTAACGGAAAACCTGAGGGTGTCCATTACAATTCCGTTGAAAAAGGGATCAGTTATCCACCTGTCATGAATGCAAAATAACTATTTGAGGGAAGCTGTGTGTATCAAATTATTATGATTTTATTTCCCTTTCTTCTCATGTGAAAAATGATCGTAGGACCATTCCTCACCCAGTGTGAAAAGGCAGGAACAATTTGTGATTTGGCGGAGGTTGGGATGCAGAAAATGACATCCCGGCTCTCTCTGAGTCGTATATGGATATATATTTTTCATATGTGGGGAGAACTTCAAATTGAATGTGAAGAATACTTGTACGACCATTTCTCACCCAGCGTGGAAAGGTGGGAAATCATTTGTGATTTGCGGAGGTTGGGATGCAGAAAATGACATCCTGGCCCTCGCTGGGCTGTAAATGGTTATCTGTTTTTTCATATTTGAGGAGAATGTGTAATATTGTGGTGAGAGTTGTTTGATCTGTTGTTTTTGGTACTGATTATCCGTGTTATCCAGTGCCTTTATGGTATTAATTACATGGAATTATTGGAGGACGGTTGCTCAAGTGTCTGATATTGTTGAAACCATGTAATTAAGTACGATTTTGTTAACTAAATAGTACAATTTGAGATAGTACTCGGTGTCTTCAAAATTTCTTATCTAGACACACTTGTTTTTAGGGAATCATGCGTTGTTCGGAGATTGAAACAAGATAATTAATCCAACATTAATTTTACGCGAATGAATGTAAATCGATATATATATATATATTGGCAAGAAACAATATCTACTAAAATGTTTTCATTGCATGGGGCTGATAGATTATGGGAAAAATAGTTATAATAATTTATGCAATGATATTGCTATGATAATTCTATTGATGGAAAACTCAAAAAGGAAAATGCTAATCGGCTTCAACATGATGAACATAATCCTTAATGTAATCAAATAGAAGTTCTTCACTCCCTGCACTGGGAACTAAAGACCGAATCTCCTAAGTTCGGTACAAAGTTACTGCTTCATCAGTTATCAACTTCTTGTTTTGCACGAAAATGCAATTTTTAGCTCTTGGATTTTCAGCTCTTTTCGTAGCAGATGATTAATCACCAGGGAGGTATGCAATATAATTAATGTATCTTATAACACACCATGGAGCTGCTATAATCCATATATTTTCTTGTTTCTATCAGTGGAAGTAAATTTATGGGTACAGTTCGAAGCGAATTTCAAGAACTGGGGTTTTTGTTACAGAGAGCAAATCCCCACCATATATTTTGTAAGAGAATTGATTTCACCAATATTTCCGTAAACAAATGTTCCATAGTTATTATAGATAACTGAACCTTGAGCAAATGAAGTTTATGCGAAAACCCCGAAACCAGCGTTGTCCTGTCTGATGGTAGACGGCCTTTAGCTCAAACCAAAAGCCCTGGATTCCATTGTACGAAACGCTTCTCTTGGTATTACATCAAGAGCATGCTTTCATGTTAATTTCCACATATTTCACAATATGGGAATACAGCTGTTGTATATTTTTGGGTCCTCATTAAACTGTAAAATGAAGTGAGGAATATACTTCGGAGAAGTTAGGACAATAGTAACTCTAGCGGAATTTACCATATATGTCTTCTTATTTTCACTTCAATGGCCTCTACCTCTGTAACAAACAACCTTGCAGTTTGACGATATTTTCCGTGAACAAGATGTCTGAATTATTGTTGAGTAATTGAAGAGCAGAAACTGCAACCTGTTGAATCCAACATTGTTCCAAACAAGTATAATATATCATCCCCCAAAAACGTCCTGTTGTAGAATCATACATGCCATAGACACAGAAAATGTACCCGCACATGGATGCACAACCAATAATCTAGGACGTGTAAACTTTCGATGATGTCCATCATCCAATTTTAAATCAATCAAAAATCCTGTAGAAGTGTACATAAATTTGAATAAGTTTGTGAACATTTGTAGTGTGTGTTCATCACTACATCCATATGTATATATGGCGAGCGATGTGCGAGCTATCTGAAGAACTTACTATGAACCCATTTATGAAAGGACTTTGTCGACATCGGCTCCTTCTGAGTGGAATACGGAGAGTGTCAAAGACTTCTTACTTTTACTTTCCTTCTGCTAAAAACGGGTTGTTATAGACTTGGCGATTGGGTCATAATTAGACATGATCCACCGGACGTATTATTGAAAATTCACATTATTGTAGTTGAACTTCTAATTGAACTATTTACTACTATAAACGTCAATGAATCTAAACAAGAGGAATTGTATGAATTCAGTCTCTGCTGATAGATTTGATAAATTGGATGTAGTGGATGAAATATTTGATATTGTGAAGATTAATGTTGAAGGAGTTGTATATGATAGATGAGAGGGTGAGGATGTTGTTGCTCATGAATATTCAAAGCTGTATGGAAGATGTTGTACTTCGTTTGTTTGTTAATACGAAAAACGTAGTAAGTTTCGTTACATAAGGATATAAGTAGTTAGCTGAAGTCAAATAATATGACCTGTTGAATGGAAGGTATGTTGCGAGGTGAATGACATCATTGATAGCGGAAGGTAGTAGGTTACTACTAGTAACGGACTACCTCCCACCAATATTAATCGGCAAATACTATTACCATGGTATGGTAATAGTGCTCACCGATTAAGATGTGTGCACCGTGGGAGTAGACGTCGAGAGATAAGAGTAACGATGTAAAAAATTAAAATTAATTTGTTTTGCACATCCGAAGGCGGTTTGCAACTGAATGTTATGAAATTTTATACCGTTAGAAATTCATACAAACAACCGGTTTGATTTTTGAATTTTTGAAGTTTTTCTACTCCATATGGAGTAAACATTTTCAAATCTCCAAACCACTCCCTCTGTAATATAGTAATATTTTATTTATTGTAGCCATTTCACATGATGACGGATGAGCTCGCACGGACGTAGTTCTATTAGTATACCATTTGAATGCGTATACGGATAGGACTACATAGATACAATATCGACTAACGGTTTATATATGACTTTTGATTAAATTCATATCACACCAAACACGTAATATATCACCAGATAAATACGTATTCGTCAACCTCCCTCAATCTCCGTCAACCTCAGCACAGGAAACGATTACTAATTACCAACAAAAGCAACTGTAAAAAGAAGC
Source organism: Odonthalia washingtoniensis (assembly GCA_032358235.1). Classification (NCBI taxonomy): domain Eukaryota; phylum Rhodophyta; class Florideophyceae; order Ceramiales; family Rhodomelaceae; genus Odonthalia; species Odonthalia washingtoniensis. The sequence goes on along the minus strand of JAULBU010019402.1, from coordinate 10,260 downwards.
AGCAAGATGGAAATATAATGGCTGCTAGTAGAAGTACTGGAACACATGTACCGGCTGTCCTGATTCATCATGACCTGAGCCCAAGTGGAGAAGAACTCTTTCACAGAAGCACGCCTGGAAACAAATTGGGACAAAACGAAAATGCGAGTAGTAACATTGTGTAATATGAGATCAGAATGAGAATCCTTTTTTGGCATCCATTTCACCTGTCTTCACCCGCAATGTTTTCAACACTAGCCTATCCACTGTGCTAAGAACCCACGTGGTTCTTTTAAAACTGATGTGGTCATACAACCAGTCCTGGAGTATTGTGCCAATTAATTTTCTTACGTCGTCTATCCTGGGCCCAAGCTTTCTCAAGTCAACGAGATCTTTTTGTAAATCGTGTTTAATTGAAAAACTGAAAGAAACTGGTATTGAAGACATGCTTCTCTGCTGATCACGCTCCTTTAGGGTTTGTTTTGTAGGCTTTTAGTTTGTTAATGAAGTTCAAGATATTTCTTGTACCCAACGACGAAAGTTACTGGTGACTCAATGTTGCTACCAATGGCATTGAATTAGCCGCCCATCTATTTCTTGTACCATTTGATGATTCCATGTTTTCAAGGTCCCGTATACGAAGATTTTCGTCACTTTTACGTGCCAAAATTGTTATATTGAGCAAAACTGAACTCAAATTATAGTGAGCCTGAACCATCCAGCTCGCAGACTTAAACTTGCTTCCACCTTATGTGGATACGCTGTAGCGGCTGGCGATCGAGGAGGAAGCATATTACGTAAAGATACTTCTCAATTGTACTGAAACCCCTGAATACCTAACTAAACTATGAAGAAATGCTAGCTTGTTGATGGAAAAATGCTCTGCCTTTTTACTTTCGTGATTGGATTTTGCTTTTATATTTTTTACTAACAAAAGGCGTCAAGATTGACTTGGCCGCGCCCGTCATGCCCTGTTGACAGAAACTATTACTTCCCCAACACGAGTATTTTTGACTGTCTGTCAATGTCAAGGTTCACGTGTTTCTTCTAAAAATGGTGTCACATGTGGAATTTCAGTTTGAGGACGAAAACAGGGACAGTATCACGTCACCATCATCACCACACAATGTAACTCAGTAAATACCAGACCAAATGAAAACGAAACAAAACCCATGGAGGGGAAGGGAAGATTATGCTGCTTTCGATCAAACAGCAGGAAACTGCTCTACTGTCTATTTCGGATTTTTATTCGTTAGTCCCGAGTAATCGGGCCATTGTTGACAGCCCACACGCAGGACGCGTTGGGCGTGCTCGAAATTTCTGTCGCGGAACTTCGACATGGTTGAAGGACTATGCAGACCGTGATCCTACGTTTCTGGACCACATATTCAAACGCTGGATTTTAATCTCGCGCGTGTTCTACTTTCAAATACTGGATTATTTATTGTGTCACCACCACAACTATTGGTAGCATCGCGTAAATGGCCTTGGCAATACCATACGGACGGATTTCAAAGTGTTATTAGTACTTCGTATACATAGCACAGGTACATCAACACATAGTCTGGATGATGTCGTATACATTTCGGAGTAGTTATTACCGACTTAATTTACTCAATTTTGCACATATATAATTAAAATCTATGGGATACGCTTCTTTAACAGATTTGCAACAGCTTCTGAAGTAAAAATAACTCAGGACTATACCGAAATCGTATTCCCTGGTTGCATTGGAGCTGTTTCCTGCATGAATTATGTGTGGAAAACATATCCTGCAACGATGACGGGTCAGTATATGAATAGTAAGGTCTCGAATAATTCCAAGACAAAGTGTAAAGCTGGTGCGATCATAGTCTGTTAGTCGTGGTTTTCCATCCGCCCAGGTAAAATAAAGTGTGTATGTCGTCAACATCAATATAACTATTTGTCTGATAAACGTAGAATAGCGAATCGTCTATATGAGACGATGATGGGGAACATTACGGCGATGGCAACAATGGCGCGAATGTGTTGAGAAAGCAAACTGAAAGAATAATGATACAGATTAAGAAAAGTAAAATGGTGATAAAAACACAGGAAATAAAGTTGGATACATTTACGACAATAACAATTTCTTCAAAATAGTACCTCACAACGGCAATAATAATAAGTACCAACATGAAAAGGGAAACCGGATCCGAAGCGGCAGGGACTGATTAATTATCAAATCGGAGAACAAAGGTAGCCTATTGGTTCATCTGTCAACTTCGACCAAGAGAGTTGTCAAGGGTATTAACAACACTCAAGAAATACCACGAATAATGATACTTGATTGTATCAGACTGGTAGATCTACACAAGCGAAAGTGGAGTATACAGTGCAATTATCATTGATCAAATCGCATCATAAACCTCTATAACTGAACAACCTTGTTTACTTTGCATTTATTCACTTTGCTCTGTTTTACTCTATTTTATCGACATTATTACTATTTGCATTTACATATTCGACAGTTTCAACTATATCATTATATATACATATATAGAATGACTCAGTATAATACTTCAAGGAATGAAGTGGGGAGTTCTGAAAACCAGAAAGCTCAGCATGAGACGGAAGAATTGAGGAAATTATTAAGGCAGTTGGGTGACGATGAGGAATGTCCAGAAGGAATGAAAGATACTAGGGCCACTAAAAAGGGTAAGCTACGAACTCCAATAATGGAAGGAGGAGAAGAAGAAGAAGATAAATACTCTCCAGGAAAAGCATCGAACCTCAGATCGGCAAACCCAGATAATAATCTAACTTCGGATATAATACAAACACCAGAACCCCCCGAAGACCCCGTACAGTCAGATCCTTACCCCAACGTATCGGATGACCCTGAACATATATCCATAAACTCCACTCAGGAGAAAAATACAACCATAAAAGGGGAATAATGGACTAAAAGATGAATTTTTAGAGCCATACGCGAAATTAGAACTGGAAGGTGAGGATCTTTGGTTGGATTTTATCACCGCTTCTTGTCTGCAAAATAATGGTGTGGGATAGAGAGAAGATCACGACATGGTACGGATTCATTAAAGAAAACGGAATTCACATAGGGACTGATAGGAAAACACACAAAAGCCAACACATCATCGACATTCTTTACAGGGAGAACCACTGCCCTCGTGCAGGATACATACAAAAACCAGAGAGACCCAACCAAAGACAGAGATGATACTAAAAACGAAAGAAGATGGACCAGAACAAAAAATCCAAAGGGCAGAGCACTTCATTCACCACGACAGAAGACCATGGATCGAGCAACCCAAAAATCCATTTAAAGATGAAGAAAAGAAGTCAACGCAAAAACGAAGCCTACAGAGTGATGGACCCTAGCGATGATAGAGATGAGAATTATAAGTCGAAAGACGGAGACGAGCATAGACACGGAAATAGAGGGATCAGATGCGTCGACGACGAATACTATGAAAATAATCAGTTCATACTCAGGCTTAAAATACACTTTAAGGGAAGACGAACACAAAACGAAGGGACTTGGTATTAATGGTCTGATGCCCGCTTTAATCCGTAAAAAGGCATATTCGGGTGATTGGGATGAATATTTAAATAAAACTATATATATATATTTGAACCTCTGACTTTGATGTGTCAAATGAGAGACGAAGAAAGATTAAAAGCAGTGTTCTTTATGCTCATAGGTGACGTACTTACCTACTTTTGGACAAACACCAAGGAGTGCAGAACATACCAGGATGCCATTGAGATACTCAGGAAATGGTACAACATCGAAGAAAAACGATCGCGGATACTGACAAAATGGTCCTATCGAAGGCGATGTCAGATACCCCAAAAGAATCGACAGTAAGCGTGTTTCGCAAGTTTTTGGCAAAAATCATCTCTTTGTAAAACCAATTAAATGTTACCTATCCTATATGTAACATTTAATTGGTTTTGCAAGAGTTCCGTATGGGTCACACGGAACTCTTTCTTCGAGACAGGCTATTGACAGACGTTGAAATTCCAACCATACAAGTCACGCTGAGCGACAGGATGCCACCGACAAGCCAAGAAGCACAAATTAGAATCGCCAATCAGATTTGTGATAAGCTGAATTCAGCCGGCAGCAGCACAACTTACGCCGTCAAGCTCGAAACTGATGAAGCCAATTATTTACCTGGAAAAGAAAAAGTGGGTACGAAAGGAACGCTACCAAGAAACCCTGGAACAACTCAATAAGAAGGAGAAAAAATACGCCTTTCCGTAAAACACTATGCCCGGAGTGAATGAGGGGAGTGAAAGGCTGCTTTATCTATGGAGAAGATCACATAGAAAGAACCAAACACAGAAGAGAGGAAGTATCAGCGGACATCCATAAATTAAATAACAAAAACCCGCAATATACAATGGATCGAAACGCTTTTTAAAAATAAAAAGCGATTTTTATGTTTAGAACCGGATTTTTATGAATTTCGAGCGATCTAAAAAGTATTTTTATTTTTGTCGTGGAACACTCCCAAGAATAAGAGAAATGATAACGTATACACGTGGAACATACCGCCACCCGTTTGCAGACAATTTGACACGTGTTGAAAAACGAAACTATCTCCAACCCATCGAATGGGAAAGGTGAACTGTAATTTTGTAAGGGACGCTCATAAAATTATCGTTTCAAGAACTGGAGGCAGAAAACAATCAACAATACTACCAGAAAAATCTGGAGACCGTCAACAACACTCAACATGGGAAGGGATCAAGGCGCCCTTGGTTTCATTTCGACAAAGTTGCTGCCGACATCTTCAAAACTCGTCTAGTTCGATGCAACTACTGTAGTAAACATTTCCCTAAGTGACCAAAAACATGCACAACCATGTGGTGAGCTGCAATAGTGTCCCACGTTTACTCGGCCGTCTCCCTATCACTGCTGAGAGTAACTCAACATGCAATTCGAGCAGCACATCGAAGAAGTATTACTGACAAATTGGGTCCTTTATTTCTATCATTTGAAACTCTTTATAATACGTCTCATTGCCATTCTGTGCTGCGTTTGATGTGCAACGACAACGTACACTACCAATCACTGCTCAGATACTGCATGCAATTTAGCAGCTCACCAGAACCCGAGATTTTTCGCTAAAAGAGGGGCATCCTAGACTAATTTGGGGTCAGATACAGGACTCCTTTCAGTACTCGTCTGTTACTTTATGTGAGGTTTATCACGCATCTGCATCTGGTGCAGGTACATAGAGAGGAAAGACAAAGTAAACAAGCATGTGCATTGCTCTCGACGTGGACGGATTGGAGACAGTAAAGTTGGGAAGTAGATGGCTGTTGCGAATAATGAGACTCAGATGCGTAGAGAGGATTTGAACAAACACATGTATTTTGATCAAGTAATGTGCGAAGTACTACGACTCGGCCCTGCAGTGTCCACGGAATGTGGTCGTGATGAGATAACTAGATTATCGGCGGCTTTACAAGCTGCGGTCCAATCGACGCAATCAAACCCGGCAGTTTCAACCACAGATGGTGCAGATGGGACATGCATTCTGTCGAGTGACAGACTGCTCAATGAATGCGACGATGATAACAACTCCGATTATATGGTCGACGAAGGCATGTTGGATATGGACGCTGCGATTTACGCCGCAGGTAAACCTAGGGAGATCCTTGAAAATTCTACTTTCAACTTTGACAATAACGAATTTATGCATATAACGAAACCAGAGGTTTTGTGTTACACGCACAATAGCGTGCATAATTATCGACTTTCATACATGTAACGAAATCAGAAGATTTGCTTTACACGTGTTTTGGAATTAATAGAATTTACTAGTAATTTGATCAATCATTTTTAGTATGATTATATCACACGTGTGTCCGTTTTGACCTCGGTCGGAACCCGAACCACTTTTACTACACATAACACTCTTCGTGGAGGAGGAAGAACAAAAGTGAAGAGCTAGACACTTTTACGATTTTACGATTACCGAATTTCAGTATCTCAACTAGGTTTAACATCGCCGAACGGAGAAGGGAGACCAGATACAGAACAGCTTATCGCTGGTTAAATATCAACGGCGGAGAAAAGATAACGCAACTGCTATCTGTCAATCTTTATCAAAGTAACGATGGGGATACTAACACTATCTAGATTACTAGTCTGCAGAAGATACTTCGTTGTATCAGTGCTGTTAATCAAATCGTGCGAAGGGAGTATTACCTATTGTTCATTTAGGTAAGACTCACTTTACCTCTTTTATTGCATAATTTATCCAGACTAATAATGTAGCCTTGTTTTTATCGAAGGATTCGACAGTGTAAACTATTCTTATAATATAGATTGACTCAATCGACAAAAGCAAGGAAAGAATGACAGAGACAAGAAATAGTTCTATAGTCACAAAAGGAGAGTAACTAACTAAGGAAATAGTTAAGCCAAGAGAGAAGTAATGCGGAGTTCCCTGAAGGATTAAATTATTGGAGAGATCCAAAGAATAATACAATTCCTTCCCCGAGTTTCATAGTAGAAGATGAAGAAGAAACACCATCACCAGAAAAGGCATCGAGTTCCATGCGTTTTGACCCGGATTCGATTACAATAGAGAATTAGACAAGGAAGAAGTTGACGAAAAAAATGAAGCATATCCCAATATCACAGACGATCCAGAACCGATCCCCGATGAGTCCACAGCTGAAGAAAAAGAAGAACACCTGAATAGGGTTATGAACTATACAGAAGGGATGTATAGGACTTACAATGAAATCGACCTAGAGGCAGAGGAGCTTTGGTCCGATTTCGTTATGGCATTCAGACCCCAGACCATACTGCTATGGAATAGAATAACCATCACCAAGTGGCACCACTTTCATAAATCAAGAGGAGTATACGTGGGGATTAATAAGAACGTTTCGAGAGCACAGCATGTTATCAATGTGCTGTATAGGGATGAGTATTACCCACCGATATGATATGTTACCAAGAAAGAAAGGGTGAAGATCGAGAAGGAAGAGTAACGAGAACTAAAACAAAAGGAACTCAACAAAGTAGTCAAACCAGAGCACTTCATACATCCATATAGAAGGAGGAGGTTCCAGATCAATAAACAAGAAAATAGAGAGGTAGAAGAGACAAATCCTCACCAATCCCAGGACCCCTTGTGATGGTCACCAAGTGATGACAGTAATGAATTGAGAGGAAGAAGTGACTCTGGAGACCATACAAGAAGAAGGGAGAAAGAGAGAAACAAAATAGACAATGATAACTCTTTACTAAAATCCCCAACTCGGGGACTAAGAGGATATTACAGTAGAGGTTAGGAGACAAGAAAGAAAGGACTGGCCATCAGCGGTTTGATGCGGGATTTTGTGGACAAGGACAGGGGTTTTAGGTAGCTGGGATGAGGATCTCGATAATACTATTTCCATTTTCGAGACCATGGACACAATGTGAGAAGTTGACGAGGAAAAAAAATGAAAGCAGTTCTAGTGATGCTTTCCGATGACGCCCTAACTTATTTCTCGACGAACAAAAAACAATGGAAGACATATAATGAATCCATGATGAGTTTGAGGAAATATTACAATTCAGATGATAAAAGGGCACGCATACAGAAAAAGTCGCAAACAATGACGCTATCAAAAGCGATGTCTGATTCACCAGATGACTCAGAGGTCAGCGTGTTTCGGAAGTTTGTCTCTAACTTAGGTTCACTCCAAAAGCAGTTAGATGTGACATACTATTCAGACAACTTCTTACGCGATAGGCTTTTGATAGCGGTATACATACCTAGCATTCAAACCACCCTACGAGACAAGATGGCAAAATAGAATCTAGAAGCCGTGAATAGAATTGCTAACCAATTGAGCGACGAACCAAGTTCAGCAGGGAGCAACACGATTTGTTTGGTAGACCATGATTCACATAAAGCCAACTACTCACTTGGAAAATTATATGGTGGAGATGCAGAGGGTGAAACAAAGAAACCATGGAATAATAGTATCAATACAAGAAAACAAGAAACTCCGTCTTATACCAGAAGATTATGCCCTGACTGGATTAAGGGAGTCAAGGGCTACTTCGTGTGCGGAGAGGAGCACAGAGCGAGGGAAAAACATAACAAAGAACAAGTGAAGGTAGCAATTGATAAGTTGAAAGCGAACCATCCACATGCCCTCTTAACCACTGAAGACTTAGCGTCTGTAGTTAACATGACAATTTTTGATGAGGATGATCACGATGTCGATGGCGCCAGGTGTTTACAAGACAAAATAACGATAACGAGATCATAATGATGGCTGATGAAGATGCATCAACACTTGAAGTCACGTTATCCAATAACTCCCTCATACATGGAAGAACTTATAACGAAGATATGAGATATGGCGGGAGCATTACTGAAGATGCATAAACTACTGAAGGATGACGATGCGGAGGAATTGAAAAGGACAATTATAGACATGCGTGCGAATAGAAGGTCAGTGATGAGCCAGTTACAATACATAGAGTACCAAAAGGATTTCGGGCGAAAATACTAATACGTCAATCAATCAAGAAAGGATTGAAATGAATCAGAGGATTAGGAGAGGTTATCGGTGAAGCTACGATCCAAATACTGTTTACCAAATTAGAAATCATTATAGACGTTGAATTTGCAATAATAAAGCACGAGTGTCCATCATTACTTTCCAATAGAGACATGTGGGAAAACAACTTAGACATCAGTTTGCAGAGCAGGTTCCTACATATCAAAAATTTGAAACAACCACTCGTATTTGAAAACAATTTCTTCATCCATCGCTGGTCTGCGAGAGATACTCCATATGTACTGTATACTGAAAACGACCTGAGATGAATCCATATGGGGATTCGGACATCCGTCCGTCGGTAAGGGCAATATACCAACTATTGAAGAGAGCAAAAAAGGAGGATCTGCAAGAGGGAATCATGATGAAACTTGATAAAATAAGTGAATATTGCAAGATATGCCTCAGAAACGTAGCAACCACACCCAGGTTTCGGTTAACAATCGGTACTGAGGGACTGCAATTCAACCAGCGAGTTATTTTAGACACTATGTTCATCAATAATAAGTCCATCATCCACTTCGTCGATAAAAGTACGCATTGTATAGCCGCCAGCTTCCTGTGAAATCAATCTGCAGACGAAATATGAAAGACAATTAAGAGATTGTGGACAATGAATTATATGCCCCCAGATAATTTAGCCGTTGATCAAGGATCTTCCAACATCTCAAGAGAATTTAAGACAAACTTCGAGGAAGAGGGAATAACGTTGGAAAAAGATCCCATCGAGAACCCTGGATCCATTGGTATTGCAGAAAGATACAATACCCCTTTAAGGAGTGCATACTTGAAGTTGAGGTAGACGTTATCGAATGGTGGCGCAACCGATCCATAGTGCCTCCAAATGGCCGTGTTCGAAGCAAATAAAGCCACGGACCTCGAAAGGATCTGCCCCATGTTGCTAGTATTCGGTGCTGTGCGTCTTCCAGATAGAACATCACCATCCCCAACTCAATTAGAACGCCAAAGAGCAATTGAAGATGCAAAGAAGGAAGTTGAAACGAAGCAAACCAGGAGACGAATCAGCTTCGCCTTGAAACATACTTCAAGCTGAGAAGCCAAATATAAATCCGTGGATTTACAGAAACTTCCATCAGGCGCACCAGTACTTGTTTATCGTACCTTATCGAAATCCTGGGAGGGTACATCCCGCTTTATATCCATAGATGGAAAGGCGGTCGTTATAAAATTAAACCTAAGACGCCGTATATTACGAAGCACATGCGTCCGCCCATGGATTAAGTAAATATTAGGTGGCACCACTGGTACTAATATATCATGAGGTGAGTCGAAACCAGAAGGTGAAGCAGCGCATAGCTTGCAGGAGGCCTCAGATGAAATCGACTTGGGCAACGTAGCAAGGAAAATCAAGGTCAAGAAAAGATTCCATAGAGGAGCAGGCATTTCCACCATCACGCAAGGCTGAACTTGATGGATTAATGAACGACGGAACTTCTTTTTCCAATACATGAGTACAAGTTGGATGTATCCATCTTTGGATCCAGATTTATCGACGAATTAAAGAAATTAGGCGATAAGTTGAGGAAGAGGTCAAGATTGGTTGCACAGAACTACGCTAATGAAGGTGCTACATCCATTGAAACTAAGGAACTCACTTTCCAGCGATTTTATTGAAAGTATAATGGGAAAAGGTAATCATTTATTTATTGTCTGGGGAAGGAAGTAGTTTGATGTCCTATTTATAGA
>JAULBU010019391.1:0-19846 GCA_032358235.1 Odonthalia washingtoniensis | reverse complement strand
CCACAGTAAGATTATTTGAAACATTACCACGAAAAGAAATAATATGATTAAGTGAAGGCCATTCAATTAAATCACAACAACCATCATATCTTGAAAATAATAGGCGTTTTCCATCTCGTGTCCATCGAAATTGATTAACATCGCTATTATCAAAATGTTTTGAATTATCACTTCTTATACTCCACGACAAACAATCTATAAAAGAAGTAGTATCAGAGGCTAAACATATACCAATTGTGTTTCCATCTGGTGACCAATATGCGTATAAACATGCTGATGGTAATTTAAATGTATGTACTGATCTTATATCTACTAAAGTATCAAACTTGTTTAAAGAATTCGCAAATGATGCAGTTGATAAAATAAATGGTGATGTAGTTGATGGTAGTAATGCTGATAATTTTTAAGTTCTCCACGACATTCATGAATATAACGTTCTGTCGAGTTGCTATTACTTGTTTATTGATCGAGGTATGTGGTATCGAAAAGAAGAATCGATGATGAATCTCCAGAGGAAAGAAGATGTGTACCATCCATATTCCAAGCGACGACGGTTACAGCCGTCCGATGTCCGTTAAAACGTCTGATGTCTAGTGATGAAAATGATGAATAACTCATGTTGATGGACGGTTGACTATAGCTCAAGCTTTGTTTTCGCGGTATGCTGGACGTTGTCATTACTGGAATTGCTTAAAGAGTCCTATAATGTTAGAAATCGGTTGTTTGATGATATTGGATCCGTTGGGTCAGTGTATGCATCAATTTGATTCGGATTAAGATTCCAATCTTTGGCCCTCGAAAAATAGTTTGCTGTAATTATTTTATTGGGCCATTTTTAGTTTAATTCTTGATTTTTTAAGTTCTGAGTGGACCTCTGCAAATTCTTTGGATGCATTCATTACAGTGAATGAGATCATTGAAAGTGTACGCATACCGGTCTCTTACTATGATTCAGGCGGTGGTTCAGGTCCGACGAAACGTTTCTGCAAAACTTTTATCGATCCGCAATATTTATTAATGCTAATATTAATGTTAATGTTCATATTAACAACATGAATGCAACATTCGTCAATCCAATATCGTCCTCCAAATTTGGTAAAGTGGCAGCACTTTCAAGTTTCACGCCATCGACATCAGCAATATACACACATAAGACAACATAGCAACCATTACGATGTTGTCGAACACACATACCAAATGCTTATGGGTGATTATGTATGAGCAAAGAGGAAACAGGGGGAGCTGAAGGTGAAGAAGCGTCCATATTACAAATCCGCAGCGATTTGTTTCGGTTGTGTTTTTTCGGTACAGCCCACAACCACCTCGTGACGTGTCCCGGAAGTGAAAGAATTACGAAGTATATTAAAAAATGTTCCATTTATTTCGTAGGACCTATGGGAAGTGGAAAAGCAGCAGTTGGGAGATATTTGTCAAGTGAATTGGATTTTCTATTTCTCGATATTGATGATTTGATGGAAGCATTCGCTAAAAGATCAGCACCTGAATATTTGAGGCAGAAGGGGAAAAAGGATTTCGTGATCTAGAAAGTATAGTACTAGATCAAGTAGCTTCATTTTTTGGATGCTGTGTTGCGACATGTGGCGGGATAGTAATCAAAAAAAGAAGAATGGGGTTATTTACAAACTGGTATTGTCATTTATTTCAATACTTTAGTTGATGTATTAAGAAATCGTTTATTCAATGAAACTGATAAAAGACCATTATTTAAAGATCCCGAATCATTACGTGATCGTATAGAAGATATCTTGGATGAGAGAAAACATTTATATGAACAGTTTGATGTCAGTATCAAAGTTACGGTTAGTATGGCTGTCGATGAAGTAGGGAAAGAAGTCATTCGATCACTTCCTATTTTCATTAAATCGAACCCCAAAGTTAGCCCCCTCTATCCCAGAATAATTTAAACCACGAAAATAAATATATACGTGTACACGTGTGTGGTGTCGCGTACTGTAATAAATCTAATTCATGGACGTAGAGGTGTATGGAAATTTTAATTTGATTTTTATTATTTTTGATCAATTGAGGAGCGGTTTTGTTTGTGCTCCTGCTCACGCCCGCGAATGGGGCGTTCCAAATCACGGCTGAAAACCGAAGACCGAGAAAGGAAATCAATAAATTATAGATCACTCCTATCCACATCTGCCCTTTTTGCCGCGGTCGTAGTTCAATCTTCGTTTTCCATCAACCGATCCTTCGACATCTGTTCACCGTGTGTAACTACAGTACCTTGTTGCACTTCAAGGCCGGTGAGCCACGGCATAAAAAGCGGCATCGTCACAAAGGGCGATGCCGGCTCTCACCCTTCACGACACGGATGACAAGGGTCACCCGCCGGGGTCTGAACTCGCAACCACACGTATGCCAGAGGGCTCCCCGGACCACTAAGCTACCGATGTTGGTTGGTGGATTGCTCACATTTTCCTAACATTTTTTCCCGCACAAATTACAGCTTGACACTGCTCTTTTCACCGCCGGCCGCTTACTATACAATTAAGCGCTCGGCGGCTGCGGAGAGATCGGGAAAAAGAAGGTACCACACTCAGATTAAAAAACTCACAAAGTTTCAGTTCAAGGACGTTGAGACGAGACGTACCGACAACGACAGATACGCCACACCGTGTGAATCACCCAATTGTTCAATCCTCCTGCCACCCTCTGCAAAACTTTTGTGTCAGCAGTAACTTTCCAAAACAAGGTGAGAGAGATGAGGAAACAAAAAGCAGATGGCTGACCCTTCCGTTCAAACGTTATCGACTGATACTACTAATCACATGAATGTTTCCGACGTCAATCGAAGTGATCGTCAACCAACAGTCATGGTACAAGAAGGAGAACAACAAGCTGCTGTCGAAAACGTTGGTGAAAAACGATCTGAAAATGTTGATACCGTAAGTATATTTTCTATTCTTTTCAATTTTTTCTTCCAATGAAATTCGTACATATAATTCAAACAGTTGTACATACGTACCCACTCCATTTCTATTTTTTCATATCTTTATAGATTCCATAAATATTTACTGTTTTCCTATGTTGTATATTTATTTCCATTTGCTGATCTATCCATCTTTTCGGATGTCGTTATAATTGTGACTTGTTGTCGACGGCGCAGGAGTTGGGGGCTATGAAAAAGCCATTCCAACGAATGGAACAGGAAATTTTAGGTTTTCATGGTGGCGAAGAATCAATGGCACCAGATGGTGATGGCAGTGGTGCACCTCATGCAGGAGCACAAAGTGGTCCTGGTTATAGAGTAGAAGAAGCTACTGTTGAATCTGATTCACGATCAATATACACTGGGAATGTAAGTTATATTTCTTCAATCCGTTTCAATTGCACTGGGTTGCCCTTTTTTGATATTTTTGTTACTGGTTTTGTTTTGGTGTAATATTATCTTTACGATAATTATTTTTTCTATAGGCGGATTATGGTGCGACTGCTAAAGAATGAAGTCAATATTTTCAGGAAAGTTCCAAATTCCACTTTCCTGAAAATATTGACTTAATTCTTCAGCAGTCGCACCATAATCCACATTAATCGAATTACGAATCGTACCTCGATTAATAGTTCCAATTTGCAAAGGCATAATGTTTAGGAAGACCATGTTCGTTGCACATAATTGAAACTTACGATTATGTATCATAACTTACGATTATGTGCAATAAACATAGTGATCCTGAAGGTTATGCCTATGAAAATTACATTATAAAAATCTTTGGTGCACATTAATAATTTTATATGATATCTGATTGGCTCCCGTAATTTTATTATGATTATTTTTAGTTCATTGGCTATCATGATTATTTCATGGTTTCTCATTGGCTCTCGTGATTATTTTATAATTATTTCTTCAGCTTCTTCTTGGTTTGCGTATCCGCTGTATGTGTTGTTGTTAAGGCTGCTCGTTCTCTACTCTTCCGAGACGTACTTCGCGAATGCAGAAAACGTATCGACTCGCGCCAATCGTCAGTCCGATCATAGTCGAAATGAAAATGGTAATAAGTCTCAAAAGGGTGGTCGAATCCAAATGGAACCTGATGAGCTACGAGCGTTTGAAATGATGACGAGGTGCACCGAGTGTTGTAATCACGGGCACTGGGCGGTTGACCACATGAAGAATGGTTCAATTCGCGATGGTCTTCCCCCGATTCAACCACAACGGAACAATGTTGACAATCATAATGGTTTACGTTCCAATGATGGTAACAAAAATAACCATATCCAATATCAGTGAAATGATGGTCAACATGACAAAAATCAAAACATTCTCCATTTTACATGTACGATGGCAGGCTAAAATGCAAGTACTGGTTCACCTATATGCTCTGATCCCCTGGTTGATGATGGTGCACAGTTTATTTTCATCGGAATGAGGAGCTACGTCTTCTCCAGTATATTCTGTGGCTCTAGATCCGATTCCAGAATCTTTTCTCTCCCACAAATGGTGGAAATTCTGGTCTGGTGAACATTTAAATGCCAGAAGTCTGATCCTTGGTGGTGTCACGCTGTCTGTTATTTCTGATGATGAAATTGTGATCACGGTCCGGCATCCAGTGGTACAAGGGTCGTGCCAATGGGGTAGTAGAGCGAAACGTAACACTTGCCAGTAAAGTTCTGCACTACTCTGGAAGCAAAATTCTGATGCCTTCATTAAATGGACTCCAGGATAGTATCGAGATGAACGACGATGGCTTGAATTCATTAATCCCACTGGAACGCTTTCAATCAGAGATGTACGGTACTTCTACATTATCTGGTCACTCTGCTGTTACTACAGTAAGAAATCCAGCTATCCAGAGCTAGTCGCAAAAACATGCGAATCGTCGATAAAGTCCACCGGCGTGTGTGTGGACATTCGACATACTCAGACTTGCGAAATCTTCTTCAGCGAAACAAGCTGTAGACGGATGATATTCAAGCATATCTTGGTGACGTAATTACGAGGTACATTTCATGTATTGCATCCTCCACACCTCCACCCACTGTAAAAGTTGCGTTGGGCTCATTGAACAGAGAATTGAATGAAGTAGTCATGACCGATCAATTCTATTTAGTTCAACTACGTCTCATTCATTGAATGGATTCATACAGCGGATTTTCATCCATCTACTTGGTACCTGATAACACAGTTTTTTCAGCCACAGTGCCATTTAAAAATACTTAGGTTGCCCATTTTTGGGCACCTAAAGCAGTTCAAGGAGACCAGGCGTACGCGATTCAAGAATTTCGCGACTACCTGATCTCACATGGTACTAGCTTTCTACCAGTTTCGAGTCGAAAGCATCATAAGAACACACTGGAGCGTAAAAACGGCTTTATTAGTTCGATCTACTTACGTTCGGTACATGGTTCACCCGACACGAGCAAATCCCTTCTTACCCTTTGTGCAGTCAGTATCTCAAACAACCTATACGGCTCGAATATTATGTCGTCATTTGAGTTTGCGAAGGTCTACACAAAACTATTGGTAGAAAATCAGATTTCTGAGTCATTATCTCTTGACTTGGTCCAAACACGAGATACGGTACTGGCAAAAAGGAAGTTCAATTCAATCATGAGTTCAAAACCTACAACTGATCCTCAAATCAAACCTGGTAACTTGGTACAGGTATATATCAAAAATGGCCACGAGAAACGCGGAAAGTGGTCGTCCCCTAGATTGATATACAAAGTAGATACTTCGGCCGGCACTGTCACTGTTCCTGGTTCAAATGGACATTCAATAGTCGCTGCTATCGAAGAAACAAGATTGGCCTTCACTAAAAACGAATTTGCGTCACACATCGCCGAGTCAATTGATCGACTTGATGATGGTATCTCTGACGCCATAAACAACTACACTGATGTTGGTGTTAGTACAGCCAATTTAGATGCTGTATACAGTAAAGATGTCAATATGCCGACTTTGTGGTGTCAATAGTGGCATAAATAGCCTCGAATCTACCACACCAATCTCAACAACAGTAGAACTTGACACCAATCTCAATCCCGCCCCTGATGACACTCTTAGTATGGAGGTGATCAACATGGAAAATGACCACAGTAGTGAATTATCTAATGTAGAGGATGGTCATCCAAACCTAGATGCGTCTTCTTTAAACACTGGTGATATAATTGAAGTATATTGGCTTCTTGACGATCCGTTTTATCACGATGTGATAAATACGATCGAGGATGGCCGTCACTGAATTAACTACAATGATGGTGACTCAGAAATATTAAATCTAGCTGATGGGACATGGCATCTACCTGACAGTTTATCAAGTTTGTCAGTACATGCTGGTACTAAATTAGACTCTAACGAGCAGTCTGTTCTCCATGATATACTGAATGTCATTGACAATAAACCCTTCATGCGCCATCACGTTGAAAAATATCAGCAACCAGTGTTGATTAAAGCCTATAATTCAAAAGAACTCGAGTTTGAAAAAAGAGTGACTGTGATCCCAAGATCTGCATTACCAAAAAATGCGAACGTGATTTCATCTCACGTCATTTACAAGGTCGGAGTAAATGACGATGAGTCAATCAAAATGAAGGCTCGGATTGCTCCTCACGGAAATGAGGATAGCATCAAAGGGGAACTGAAATCGGATTTCAGCATGTTATCGTCCAGCGGGGTGCGCATTGTGTTATCAATCGTGTCCCTCAAGAACTGGATTGTCTCCAAGGCAGATGAAAAAGCCGCATTTCTCCAAACTGGTATTGCCCGCCGTGATGTGTTTGTAATACCACCACGTCAGTGTCCAGAGAAAGACGTTTATTGGTTATTATTAAGAACTGCCTGTGGCCTAGTTAATGCGAACGCCAAGTGGCAATCACAATCGTATCAATTTTTCTTTGACCTGGGATTAACAAAGTGCCCCGCCATACCACGAATGTTTTATATCATACAAGATGGCAAGCTAGTTCTACTAGCAAGCAAAATAGTGGATGATATTCTACTAACTGGTGAAAACAATACAGTAACAAAATTCCTGCATGGATTTAATAAAAAGTTCAAGTTTGGAACTGTCGCGCACAGTTTTGGAAATCTGAGATTCTATGGTATGAACATTGTACAGAATGAGGATATTAGCTGCTCAATAAATGCAGACGACAATCTAATGGGACTAGAACAGTGTCCAATCACTCGTCTTCGCAGACGTGAATGTGAATCTGAACTTACGGCTGTTGAAAAATCAGCTTTCATATCGCTAAATTCTTCACTAGTCTGGCTTGGCATAGTGGCCTCACCATTTTGCGCATTCTACAGTTCTTATCTATAACAAAAGATGCCATCGGCAAAGGTAGCAGTACTTGAATCTCAAGTTAGTGCACTCAAGGTGCTGAAACATCTTGGTACTAACATTTCTTTTCCACAGCACAAGAAAGAAGCACATACAGTATCAATAGCAATCTTCGCTGATGCAGGTCGTCTTACCGACCATGGTCATCTTTCCTTTATTTCTGGATTTCTAATTGGATCTCTAGCAATCAAATATGTGTTTTATACCGTCTCTTAGATGTCACACAAATCAAAGCGACCCGTTCGCTCAATTTCTGCAGCAGATATTCTAGCTGCATCCGAAGTAATCGATGAGGAGAAAGTTATAAAATCAGGATATTCTACAGTCCTTTCTGCTTCTGTTAGTCTGGTTATTATAGTCGATTCAAAAGACCTATATACGTCATTATATACACGACGAAACTAGATCGACAAGTCAATTCGGGCGGATGTCAAAGTAATCCGCTTATATAAACATATATCGTTTCCAAAACCCATCTCAGCCTTCTTTCTAATCTAAAATATATTTGAAAACACTGCATCAGTCAACCAGATAGATTCTAATGGCCCTCATTTTTGGCCTCAATTACAGACTGTGATCTACAAGGTTCATCGCCACACGGTTGAGAACTCAACATTTGAAGATATTAGCACCCTCTTCTAACGCAAAAAGCTTCGGACTGATGACGTGCTGTGATATTTATCCAACTTTATTCAAAGATGCCTGTAATGTATTGCATCATCCATCCCTCCCTGACTAGAAATGTATCACTTGGAACGGTTAACAGGAGCCTCAAGGATGTTATCATGTTAGACCATTTCTGCCTTCAACAAGTTCGTTATTTGTTACTGTACGGATTCTTTTTCAAAATTCTCTGCAGTGTATCGAGTGCCATACGAATCGCTTCAATCCCACAGATTTTGAGTTTCAGTCAACCTGGATTAAACAGTTCTGGCCACCCAATTTAGTACAAGGTGATCATGCATTTGCAACGGTGAATTTCTGTACTACTTAAAATTGAATAAAATTCAATTCAGACATGCCCCTTCGCACTCTCATCAAAAAAACACTAGATCCCAAGCATGTAATTGTAAGGAGAATATTCCTCCGTTTGGTTTCCGCTTCCACCTGCAGACAAGACGCTATTGGTACTGCAACCGGTTCGCATTTTGAATGAACTATACGGTTGGATACGTAATTGAAATTTTAGATGGCTAAAGGATACACCAAACAAGTACAGCACAAAGTCTCCACACAAATGATACATGATAATATATACTAGGCACGTGAGAAATTGGTTTAAAAGAGAGAACTTACTCTCATTATGAGAACAAAGGCCACAAAGAATCATATTGCAAAATCCCATCACCTTGTCCAAGTTTTTTCAAAAAATTTCAAGAGAAAAGAGCTAAGTGGCTTTCAGGAAGTTTGGTGATAAAATCAGACATCTCAGCTTGTACGGTATCAGCTTCTTGCTACAAAGGCAACATAATAAAATCTGAGGTCAAATATACGAGCCCATCTATTCTCTCTGATTATCTAGGCTCGTAAATTATAGAACTATACGATAAACTGAGTAATTCTATTGATGATTAAATGGAATTTATACAACATGATCTACCCACCAATGATCCAACTTCCGAATCCTTTGATGAAAACCACATTGAAGATACATCTGAAATTGATTGTACAGTTAAAC
Organism: Odonthalia washingtoniensis; assembly: GCA_032358235.1. NCBI lineage: Eukaryota > Rhodophyta > Florideophyceae > Ceramiales > Rhodomelaceae > Odonthalia > Odonthalia washingtoniensis. The sequence continues at coordinate 10,858 of JAULBU010019391.1, read as the reverse complement.
CTTCATCTACAGTTTCTAGCATGTTAAATACTGGCATCGGTATTGAGATTCATTGGCCTCTAAATGATTAGTTACATCCTGGTAGAGTTAAAACTTTTGTTGACAACAAGTATGATGTTCTTTACGGTGATGGTGACAAAGAAACCTTGTACCTCAACAATGAGACAATGAAACTTGGCAACATTCTGCTACAGCCCCTAGCTCATTAGCCTTTTATGGTACCCATGTTACCACCAATAGACAAGACGTACCACTAGTAGCTAGTTTGCTAGTAGCAACAATGTTTGCAACTCTATAAAATATGAGTTTCATGAGACCATCATGATCAAGGTTTCTAACAAGCTGAAATTATGATGTCATATCAAGGAGAAGAAAAAGAATTTTCCAAAAACTTATTCACGGATTCCCAAGTCTGACAATTCATGTGATGCGAATGCCATATCAAGTCACACTATTTATTAAGTTATATGTAAATAATGACAAGATACGCCAGATAAAAGCTCGAATTGCATCGTATGGGAACGAAAATAGTATCAAGAATGATCTTCGTTATGAATTAGGTATGTTCTCTCCGATTGGTATAATAATTATACCCTCAATCTACTCTGTTAGAAAATGGCGTATCTGTAAGGCCAACATTGAAGCCGCATTAATGAAAACTGGTAATGATGATACTACTATGTTTTCATATCGAAATTAAAAGGTACAGAGGTTACATTGGACTAAGCTACCATAAAAACCATGCTAGAAGGTGGTATAAAGGATATAAATAAAGGAACTTGAATAAAACAGGTGGACACGTGTGGTGAAGTCTAAAATAAATGAAGTTCAAGATAAATGAATTCGAAACAGATTTTGAACAGATTTTGATAATACTACTAGAAGTACAGTAGTGGCTACAATCTGTAATAGTTTAGCTGACACTTCATCGGAGAAGTACAAAACAGACTTGATTCTCGTTGGGGAAGAGGAAAGACTAAATATTACCGCTGGAACAAAAATCCAACCTAGAAACCACTATCACCACGATACAACTTGTCGTATCGCCAAGGGGATCAAATATAACAACGACGTCACTCCAATGGCATTTAGTATAAACCCGGAAGCAAACCAAGCCATCAGTACGCCAACTTACTACGCGTCTATAGGTAGGATGAACACGACATCAGGGTGAAAAGGTAGCCTTTGCGGATTAGCCTGTGTTACCCATTTTCTAACATCACTTTGCAACACGCCTTATCGTCGAAAAAGAAAAGAACAAAAACATCACCATCAACTTACACACAATAACTAATGCAAAGGAAACCAACGAAAAAACCGAACGTAAGAATAAGGCGAGCAGACATTTAATAAAGCAGAGAACTAAGGACATTGGGAATGACATGGAGGAACTGGGACGATACGAGCCATAGAAAAGGGAACCCAGAAACGAAATTAAAAATCCTACTAAAAGTAGTAAGCCTTAGGGACAGGAATGAATCATATATTGGCCACAAATAATATAGATGCATAAAAGTTCCACCATTTACACCTCCTCCTTTATATTTTCTTCTTTTCCTCTTTAATATTCTTGCCCATGCGTTTATCGAGGCTTATGTCAGTTCTTGTATCTTCGTAGATGCGCGTCGATAGCCCTTTTCCCTTCACCGAAGTTTGGATTTTCAATCAACACATGATACTGGGAATCGGTGGCTATGCACCTACGCGATACTCTGGGCTCGTGTTCATACCACTTCGGCCAAAAAGTGCACTGGTGTGGACGTGCCGTTTAATGTGCTAATTATTTCTCCTTTCGGTTACTTGGGTGACGTCTTTGTCTGATCCTATTCCTCTGGATGGCACCACAATTTGTCTGTTGAGGACGGTGGTGCAAGTTGTTCGTTTTCACTTTCTTTGGTAATATATACTGTCTTTTCTTCGATCTCCCCGAAAGTGAATCAGCTCCTCTTTATACTCTCATTTTCTTATCCGAGCTCATTGAAACGTGTGTTACTGTTCTCAAGATTATATTATTTATGATTTCCGATCCAATTCCGTCAACGTTTAAACGTATTCACCAGTCCCCTACAGTATAATGAATGTCAAAATAAAACCGTTCTCAGGTTGTTAATTAAGCCTGTATGTGGGTATACTACTATACCTTACCAGTAACATACAATCATAAGGTTCTACGAAGCGAAGGATATTGTTTATAGAAATGTCATTTGCGAATTTGCGCAGAGATGAACGCAACGGATTATTGTACTATTGTAAATTTGTCCCCATACACGAATCCACGTCGAAGCCGTCCACCAGGATCTTCGGCTCCGGATTCGTTGATGAGTTTAAAAAGGCAAGTGACAACTTGAAAAATCAATCGCGTTTAATTGCGCCAAACTACGCGGATGATAGCACATGCTCGATTGCCACGAAATCACCCACAGTCGAAAGAATGTCCTAAAGCGTTGCATTATCGATTGCGGCCTCAATGCAAACAATGAAAACCTATACATGTGTATGTATCAAACAAGTGAAAATACAATCATATTCAGATCTCGAACGTGATGTGTAGATACCGGAGCCAGAAGAAATCGGTCTCGAACCAGGATTTGAGTTAAGTTCGTTAAAGCATTTTACGTGATACCAGAGTCTGGCCACATTGGTATCTCACGTACTTAGCACACCATCTGGAAACCTTTCCGGTAACGCAAGCATAATGCGACCATGCTCCCTCATACGTTGGAATAATGGGAAATTGGAGGCCTCATCTTGTTGCAGGTTGATGATTCGCTTGGTCTTGGAACTCCCAGAATCTTGTAATACAAGGAAGAAGTTTCCAACAAATTCAGATGCAAACCTACCACTCCCATCTCGGTAAAAGCAACAACCTTCAACGGAATAAACATCATCGAAACCAAAGAGATCACCATTACTTGAAAAGATTGAACGACTGGAACTGGACACCACTCAACAGGAATTTAGTAGGCAAAGGGCACTCCCACAGTACGTCGGAGCCAATGTCAGATCGGACGTTTGTGCACAGACCCAATTAATTGCACCTGATAATAAGCCCATGACACCGAATGAGTTTAAACCACACAAGAGGACTATAGGTTTACTAAAATAAACAAAGCAACAAAGACTCAATTACATCTGTAACTGTCATTCTCGAAAAGAGCCGAAAAAGCTTTGTTTTCGGATACCGAAATCACCCGAAAATCGTGTAAAATTTTATGGTTTTCAAGACATTACTTTTCTGGAATCTTGTCAATACATTTTTGATAATTTCCGATTTTTTTTAAAATTACTGCACTATTAATGTAGTACTGTAATATGATGATGATTGAATGACTTGTGCACTACATGTTACATTTCTTTAATTTAATATTATTTTGAATATATTTCGAAGCATTTCTTCCAAAAACGTTTCTGCGTTTTCGAGCTCGGATCCCAAAATCGGCCAAACAGTTATTGGAAAAATGCAAAAGAAATCACACATTAAATGTTGTCAAAATTGTGTAGAAAAATTCAAGAAAAGAAGTTTTTCTTCTGAAAACGTTTTGACAATAATGGCAAAATGTTTTGAAAAAAGATATATTTTCTACTTTGTCCATTGCGCTTGGGTGACGGTGACAGTGTTGGTTGTTTTACATTTACCATTGATGATGGTGATGATATAATTGACACATCCGTACTGATTCATTGTTTACGAAATTTAGAACTTACATTCAATTTTTCTACCATATTACAATTTTTGGGCCATTTGGCGATCGGTATGGAGAATGTTGGGAAATCGGCATTAACCGGAGGTAGGAAATAGGAAAAGGACTATAATGGCCACTAAACTGGCAGAAGGTACGATTCAGTGGAAGAATGATCAAAAATTGTAGTAATTGGTAGGTGGAGAGACGTTCCATCATTACATACTGTTTTCGCCGAAAATCGGCTCATTTTGACATATACAAATATCTCGCACCATATGTGTACGTTTTCTGAAAATGTAGACATTTTGACCGTTATGAAACCTACTGAATTTTACACCAATCAAATAAACATTTGGCACTTCTAAAAAAAAGTAAAAATATATATAATGAAAAAACATCACAGCACCGTCGTCCTTCTATTAATGATTTTTCCACTCCTAACAAAGGGCCTTCGAACATGAGCAATTTCGTGGTTGGAACTAGCTCTAACGACGCGGACAACGTTGGTAAAACTAACGATGGTCCGCTAGCGGCGACGCGTACTGAAGGTGGAGGGTTTATCTTTGGAAAAAAAGGAAGAAATATATCACATCACAAAAACATATCACAGATCAGCAGTATTTTTTCTCTTAATATCACCGCCTTACGTCTTAATCGCGTTACATCCTGTACTACTCACTTTTGTGCCCCTTTCATAATCTTGCACCACCATGGACCCTGTTGATTCATTGAAAGTATGTCTCGAGATTTAGCAAGAAAACGGAATAATCATATACCAGTTTCTTTGCCGCCTCCTCTTGGTCGCCCGTCAAAGAAGACAGGTAATCGCAAACGATCTTGGTTTGAGAGGGGATCGAGCTCAACAAACAAAAAACATACAGTTGTTCATTGTGTGGTTTGTGTTCACACTGTCAGATTTTGTGAATTGAGACAGGTCTCACAGAATGATGACAGCGTTGAACGTAACGTCAAGAGTGGTATGGAATGGATAAAACGCCCTTCAATTTTTTATTTTTCTCTTTCTTGTATTGTAAAATTTTCTCGTATCATTTCATGAAAGTATACCAACTCCACTACCATATAGAATATCACTTTCACCGTTTTGTTTAATATTCAAATACCACCCTACTGGATGGCTCGTAACATGATATCTTGTACTGCATTTGTCGTTTTTACTAATTCTCCCGACCTAGAATGTCGTTTTTCCTCTCCTAGCTCCTGTCAATGATTTACCAACATTCTCCATCCCGATCGATGTTTTTCCCTAATTATTATTGTTGACGCCTTACTGTAATTGTGAACCATTCCAAAAAAGTTTTAAAATTATTTTATTTTTAAAAAATATTATAAAAAATATTAAATTAAAATCATATGATGTTTTCAACAGGAAGAATTCAGATTCTTCTTCTGTAATTATAATGATAATATTAATTGAAATTTTGTTTTCATTCAGTCGACACGAACGACGAAATCAACAACACGGCAGCTTCCATTGTTAGTACTTCTATCAATCCTATTAATTTCACTACCACTATCATCATCAGCATCAAACGAAGATGAGGAACACACGATGAATGTTAACATTCCTAACTAAAAGAAGAACAGCGACAGCATGTATAGCTATTTCAGTACATGTAAATGTTCTGTTTTGTATTCGTAATGTATGTTTCATGTTTTTCTTAAATTAATGTTAAAAAACCTGATTGAAAAAAATGAATGTGATTTTTCAGATAATCAACGAGATCACTCTGCGCCGGCCATTTGCTTTTTTTATTTTCCAAAGCTCGAATACCGGACGGACTTCTATTCACGGCACAATCATGTACGCGTCAGCCACTGGCTGGCGCGTGATTCGGCGGGGAATAGGAGTCGGTCCGAAATTCTGGTTTTGGAAAATGGAATGGCATTCCAATCAAATGCAAACAGAAATTATCAATTATTAACAAATTCGTCATCTGCCGAAAAGAAAAAAAGGTGACTCACCATCAAACAATCAGAAACGTTCTTCGCCACAAGCACAACGGGAAGTGAGATGGTGACAGAAAACGTAGTCACGAATGAACTATATCGTAACGTAACCTATTCCCTACCCTTCCACACTTGAAGTGCCCAAGGGTAGAAAATAGATTACGTTTTACCTTTCCAAAGTTGGGGAAGAGAAAACAACTAATAAATAAATCTATGAAATCATTGCAACAATTCATTTCACCTAAATGAAAAGTAGTTAACCATTTATGACTCAGCCCATAAGTCATGTTCTGCTTCCCAACCTCCAAAAGATAGCAAAAAATTTCCTACCTTTCCATACTTGGGGGACACAAAAACTAATACCTAAATATGAAAAACTGGGTAATCGATTACGATCTCGAGAGGTCCAGGAAGACATGTTATGCTTCCCAACCTCTACAAGACCGCAAACGATTTCCTATCTTTCCACACTTAGGAGAGACAAAATCTATTAACTAAAAAACTAACAACTAATAACTAATAACGAAAACTATTTCTTACCTTTCCGCACTTTGTGAGGATGGTAGTTACAAGAAGGCTTGGCATGGAAAGGAAGGAGATACAAAATTTTCGGCAACTGATATAAAGCTTCCTTTAAGTAGAAATTTTACAACCATTGTATGTAAGTTAAATATTATTGTTATAATAACCCTTTCACCTCTTCAACTTATCGTAACAATAATCTGGACAAGTGAAAGGGTTTTTAGAAATCCAAGTTGTCACCACGTCGCTGGTTGCTTCAACTTATATCCTTATAAAATCTTTTCTATTTCTCATTGATCCCAATTGCCTAATGTGCATCATTGATTTGATCGTTTCCGTTAAATCACGTAAAGGACACGTTAAATTTATAATCTCTCTCGTCAATGTTGAATATATATCTTACATATCCAAGTTGCCACCACATCCATGGATACTTAGAGTCATATCCTTATAAAATCCCTTCCATTTCTCATTTGTTCCAATTTTGTAATGTGCATCATTGATGTGAACGTGTCCATTAAATCATGTAACGAACACGATACATTTATAATCTCTTAGATAAATGTGAATGCGTCTCTTTCAGATCTTCAATGTAGGCATTCATGACCTACAGTACTTGCATTGCTGTTGGCTTTCCTGCATTCCTCTCTGATATTTTTGAATTTCTGGCGGTCATACATGCACTACTGTAATCACTGTCTTCAAAAAAATTAGATAAAAAGGTTGTGACAGCGATGACCAAAATTGGGACCGACAATATTTTTTATGATTAATTGTCGAAACTGCACGTAACTATAAAACACTGAATGCCCGGCCTTCATAGAATTACCAGTTTTTGACAATATGAATGCCCAGAGAAAAACTAAGATATTCGAATGTCCATTCTACAAATGGCCGAATGCGGACTTCCATATCGGTGAAATAAATGAGTGATTCCCTGGCACATCCATACATATTCATCGCTTGGAAGTAGGTATTCATTCCTGGAAACATAGACGGAAGTGGAAGTTGAGTTGCGTCTTCCTGACCCAGTGCGGTATTAAAGTTTATGATATTTTTCTGATCCACCTCGAAATTCGAGTTTTGTTGTATTGCAGTACCGTGCTTCAAGAGTTCGTTAACGTCCAAACGTAATCATTTTACTGCTTCGGCGTCGGAATCCGTTGGATAGGGTATCTTTTCGTCGATGGATTGCAGAATCGCCGTAAGCTCTTCGTGGATTTTTTTAAATTCCTCGAATTCTGGCTTGCGTGTGAGCTCCTCTTCTAGACGTGTTTTTCGGTCTGCTACTCTTTTCTTGAGGTCTGCGGATTCTTCGCCGCAAATCCGTTGTATTGTTTTCTTACGATTGCGTTGGTCAGCTAACGATGCAGGTGCATGAACAGAACCGGTTCTTGAGTCTATACAGGAAGAATCACGTGATCCATCTGGTAGGCTATCGGTCATAAATCGGGTTCTTCTTAAGCCACGCTTCGATATGGCTGTAGTACTCTTATCCACCTTGAGTCGATTGCAACCTAGAAAAGTATGGGCTGGAAAAACAGATGTAGTGCAATGAACTTCCAAAAGGAAGGAATGAAAACGGTATTAAGGTTGTTCGGAGTCTTCGTCCCACGATAGTTCGTGTTTAAAGTGCACTCCACCGAAAGGGGAGGTAAGGCGAGGGGCTAATCAAATAGGTGCGTCAGTGTCTTCGGACAAGAATGTAGGCTTTGAAATGATGCAGGCCCGAATATATCGAAATGGAAAACTGCATAAATGGATCCAAAATGGAGATATCGGTACATAATATTCGCACGGAACTACGTACTGTGCATTTTGTACGAAAAAACTGAATTTCGTTAAAATTATGACCGTGTGTGCCAAAAAATGCGGAAATAGTTATTCTTTTGAGAAAAGGAGTGGAATGAAATCCCATATTGAAAAGAAATAAATTTATTACTTTTCGAGAAAATTAAAAATCCTGAAAGGTTATTAAAATTATCTAGCTCCAAACATGTATACCAATTAATGTAAAACTGCCTACAAAGTGGTGTGTAAAACATTTCAGTAGCTGAACAACAAAATTAGAAAATTTCCTCATGCTATGTCGCAATTTCCATGTAAATAATATGAAATAGAAAATGTATTTCGTCTCCGAGTATAAGACGAAAAAATGTAAGTCACAAAGTTTGTGAAATGTTACCGTTATCTCTTCGAATTGTTTTTTATAATGAATAACCGTTCCATCATGAACTGAAATAAGTGGTTGTTCTTGTAACTTACAATCCCGTCATAATTGAACAAACTTTTGAACAGTTTGTTCAGATTATGACGGGATTGTGTTTCAAACACGGTGTTATCATTATTTGACAGAAATGTTAGTACGAGTACAGCAATAATTTAGAATTGTCTAATGTAACTTTTCAGACGAAACATTCTTTACAAAAGTAAAATTTAAATAGATCATAACTTATTGCCGTTGGTAGACAACATACTGTAGTCTGTTCAATATTTTGTTGAGATAAAAAAGAAAGACAGAAAGACGTCACGTAACAATTAATGTTTAGATAATGGGAACATATTTCTTTTTCAATAAAATGAACATTTGAAGTGATAAGAAATTATCTCGGGTGATTAACAAGTTTTTTCGGGTATTTACTAAAGTTCATTGAGCCATAATCCAGGTAGAGTTCTTCACCAATATCGATGTTACTTTTCGGAACAATAGCTAGAACCTTCTGAGTGGAAAACAACGACGATGTCGCAGGTCGTCTAATCACTTTCCATGGAACATTTGCCTTACGATGTTTATCCCACCACTCTTTTCTTTCTTCATTTATGTTTACCCAGGTGGTTAGAGGCTGTCGTTTATGTATATCATAACACAAAACGATCCCGGGACAACTCAAACATTATGTCGGATGCCATCTTTGTCGGCCACCTTACCATCAAGTTCTACTGCGCAGGTGTTAACGTTACGTGAATTGGCTTCTAGCTAGCATTCACTGTAGGTTCTTGCAGTTTGGCGTTATTCAGACAAGTCTGTGTAAACCAATGCACCGTAGTAGAAACTAATTGGATTATTAGGACCGAAAATTCTATCCGCAAAAACTCCCATGCCAGCACTTGGATGCCTAATACGTAAAAGACTAATAGATAGGAAAAGAGTTCCCGCCTCGAAATCAAGTACTCTCCTTGTATGTAAATAATTTAAACATACTTCCAGGTCCATTTCTATATTGGAATGTCCTTGAACATTCTGAATATGGTGTATTCGTAGTTGATTGCTCCCATATAGTGCAGAAGGTAGTTTGGAATTGTTTTAACACGTTGAATACCGCGAGGTGTCAGCCAGACATCCTTCGTCCTATTTGAATTTATTACATCTAAGTTGTTCAAAATGCTTTTGCAGGCGCCAAAACTGTTTCATCTGCTGCCAAGTCGGACTGTGTATTGAGTAGCTGTCGTGCATATGTTTTCACCAGATATGGTTCGGACTCTTCAACACATTCCGTATCCATTTCACAACCAATTAAAAGGAAATGATTTGGAACAATTGAGCATGCCTTAGCTGTTGACAAATTTCCAGAACTGATATCCATCACTAGATCTCCAGGCTTAGAAAACTTGGTGACCAAATCCGTCATCCAAGAAATATTTTTCTGCTCAGGTATAATCATCTGTCGCCTTCCTCTAACAATATATTTTCTTTCGGAGCCCTGTATATAACCTCTATATGGGGTGGACTAGGTATATTGTTCATAAAATTTATCCACCCTTGGTGATTTCTATGGAAATTTCCAACATTACTGTAATCAGTTCTGTCGATGAATTCTATAGGATCGATTCCTATTTTCCAAAAGATAATTGCCGTCTCCACCAAAGATTTGTAAGAAGTCCTTCCTACTTTTGCGTCACAGTTATACATCCCAGGTTCATTAACGTACGTTAAATGCAGCCTCTCCACTGATAACACCTTCATGGGGGATGTATTAGAGGTTACATTCTTCTTCTTTGCTTCCCTCTTGTTTCCATCATTATCAGGATCATCAGACTTATTGTTTTCTTCATCACTACCACTTTCATCTTCGGACTCATTGCTGTCGTCGTTGTCATCACCACTATCCTCTTCATCTTCATCATCACTCTCTTCCCTTGCAATAAATTTTCATTACCAACGGTTAAATTGTAGAAACCTACAAAACCTATGTCCGTGGGCACCTGGTTCCATGACATCATTCATCAGCGTAACAATTTCCTTCAGGTCGTTCTCCTCAAAACAGTCATGTTCGGAATATTTCTGACCCTGAGAAATTCTAGAAGTATATGGGGTGTCATTAGTACCAAATGTTTCGTACCATGAAGCATGACAATAAATAGGAAATAGTGCACATAGTTAGTGTTCCTACCGTAAGTAACCATGGCGCAATCTACAAAGATGAGTTAAAAATATTTTGGGTGGCGAGCCTCTCCTCAATAATTCCAATACATAACACGTCGTTATCACCTACTTCTAGATTAGACTAGAAGCTAAAGGATTGAAATATCCAATCCAGGACCTTCAAAACTGGGCGTCATCAAGGCCTTTAGGAGATGTTGTGCGTATCTGGTGCTATCTTTGGGATTCGAGATGTGTGGATTGTACATATCACAATTAAACTTCGTCTAAACATTCAAGTTCCCACTCTGTAGAAGGTGAAGAC
>JAULBU010019380.1:0-19855 GCA_032358235.1 Odonthalia washingtoniensis | reverse complement strand
TACCATGGAGCTATGTTATTGACAAGGATGGAGGAACGATGTTGGAATGCTCTACCTTTGAATGTGAAGTTGATGGTAATATATATAGTGTTAATTTACATAAGGGCATTTTCTTGGTGAATGGGAATCCATTGACAAGGTTACCACATTCCATCACAGCACATCCGTTGTTCGTACGGACTTTTGGTGATCGAAATTTTGATGTTGCGTTCAAAAGAGATGGTAGTATGTTGACGACCAGTAGGATTGATGGATGTTTCTACGAGTTTGAATTGGATGGAGAGGGAGAGGGAGACAATGCAACTCTTGTCGTAAAAGAGAATACGATAGAAGATATGAATCATTCTTTATTGTTGTTGGATGGGACAAAGCATGGGGTTGCCAGATGGGGCTGGGACTTGCCACGAAGATTGAGGGAAATGTACAGTCATTGGCAATCTTCGAATGGAGACATCATTGTTTTACGACCGATGTGCTTCAAGAAACGACGGGTTGATTTTATACTGCGTCGAGAGTACGGGGAGAAGGGATTTGATGAAAACAATTTGTGGTCTTCGTGGACGTGCCATAAAGTACCTGGCCATGTTCATCGTACGTTTCAAACCGTGATTGCGGAAGATGGCGAGGATGGTAAAAGTGACTACTATAAGGACCTGAAGAAGATTGTTCGCGTGGAGGACTTCAACAATTCTACTGTTATGACAGTTCTAGGACGACTGGAAAATTCGGCTGACTCCATCCACGTGATAATGATGGATGGTGGAACGTTCTCGTTCTCGTTGCCGCGGTTCGCCTTGCAATTTGATGTTAAGCGTGATGGTTCACTGGCATGTGATACGTTTAATGGGTGGCGTTTGTCACCGCATCAGCAATTGCGTGATACGTTGCCGGACTTTTATAATTACCTAGTTATCGAACAGCAACAAGAGAAGAAAGTTTTGATGCCTTCGGGTGTGGTACTGCGAGGAAGAAATGAAGTGTTCATCAAACTGACAGCATCAGAGGTTCAAAACTTTCATGTGTATTACGTGCATGGTCGGTTTGGCACATTGGAACCAGCAGCTGGGAAACGTGCTATTGAGGCCAGATTGCAGCTTGCTGCACTTTATGCCGCTACGGCTTCGCTGTTGCCAGAACGAAAGGGAAGAATGACCGGAGCAGAGCGTGCGATTGGATTATTGAGACAGAGCTGGACAAATCAACCTTTGTCAATTGCAGAGCGCGGTCATTTATTGTCGGTCCTGTCTTTTTCGAACATTTCGCCGGGGCTCGCGATCATGTGTCGTGATTTGATGGCGAGTGCTTTCGGACTTGGATTTTTGTTCGGGTTGTCGGACGAAAAAATTGAGGAAGAGATGAGCGGTGTTGATGTAAATGCATGGACGGAGTATCGTGCCAAGAAAATTGGTGGTGTTCTTAACCCGAGGGAGGCGCTTACTGATGATGAAGAGCAGTTCAATCTGTCTGCAACAGTGTCTGCATCATCAGTTATTGGAAATCGTGGTGGATCAACCACTTTGATAACTGAGAATGAGGATGATGATGATGAAGAGGTGGATATGTTTGTAAAGGACATTTCAGAAATGATTGTACCGGGAGTGGAGGACATTGAAGAATCGCTGCAAGCATTTGTCGTGCGAGATGGTCGAAAGATGATTAAGGCGGAGTTTCCGTTACAGGGCATGGGACTAGAGTCTTCTCGTATTGGACGCGAGATGTTGGAGGATGCGGAGGCTAGCTGGTGTACGTTCAAATCAATAGGTGGTATGCGGCTGAGTCATGACTTGCAGAATGTACGCAGAGCTGTGGATGAGATGTCCGTTATTTGTAGATCAAGAATTGTATTTCTAGAGCAACTTATCCTCAATACAGTGAACTCGATCAGTGGGAGGAATGATTGGAAAGAAACAACTGTGTTTTGGGCGAGGCGTGCAACAAACGTGGCTCCTACCTTAACATTGCGTGACTGTTTGCGTGTGGCTTGTGACTCTGCGGTGCTTTGTGAATTCAGTCCGTTTCTCAATCACAGTTCAAGAGAGTATGTTGTTGGTTGGATATTGCGATGGATGCAATTATGTGTTCTCGACGACAAGCTGAGACGCGTGCATGTATTGTGTGCAGCTGGAAAGGACGAGGAAGTTTTATTGGAACTCAAAGAACCTGGACGTGAATGGGATGTAAATGAATATCCGGAGTGGCTAGCTTTCGAAGTAGAGAAACGACTGCAGATACGACAAGTGCAGTATCGCGTGTCGAAATTCTGCATGGAGAATCCCGCAACAATCTCGCAGTTAAACATGGGCGAAGAGAAAACGAGGGTCACCATCCCTATGTTGGTGCTAGAAATTCCAAAGCAAACATGGAGGTTGATGTGGTTACCTTTTCTGTCACTTTTGCTGACAGAGTCATTTGAGTTTTTGCATTACACTTTGACGGCGAGTGTGCTGAATCTACGGCTATGGGTCATGCCGTTTCATCGAGGCGTTGCGTTGGGGGAGGAACTGGTGAAAGCGTTGAGATATTCCTTTCCAAGGTGTTTAAGAACATATGGGGCTGTATGTGTTGCACCGGAGCATCGACTGTCACTTGCATTGAAGTGGCATGAGCTGAGAATGACATATGGATTTGACGTTGATGGTATTACTAATGAGGAGGTGGTGGCGAATCTTGTGCTTAGGGGACTGGATAATATTTATAGTATGCTGTTTTGTGACATCTTCGACGAGAATGATGAGCTCTTGTCACATCGCTATCAATTGATTTATGCAGTGGGTGAGTGTGCGCCATTGCCGTCGGGACCGATCAGGTGGACTGCTTGTCAAGCTGTTTTGAATCAGATGCAGTTATATTCAGAAGTTACATTCGACATGCCATTTGTAAGAAGTGTACCATCATCATGTCCCGGTGCATTTTATGATATATTGTTGTTGGATGGCGGTGAATGCGAAGGGGGGTAAATGGAGGGAGAAGATGAAGGAGTGAAGAGACTAGTGAGAGTAGTCGCAGAGCTAGTCATCGATGATCTTCCGTATGTAATGGAGTGGATTAAAGGACATAAATTTCGAACGGAACTTGTGACATTTATATCGAATGCAACTGTCGGTGTAGAATGGCTGAGATGTATGTTGAGAATGAAACCAGTGTCAATAGAGTTGAGCGAAGAACGGATGGAAGCATTGCTTGTGCTTCGAGGGTTACTAGCGTTCCACCTTGCAACACTGTGCCTTTGAAGAAGGTACCGTGTGCATTGTAGCATTGATACGCGACGTAGTGGAAGCAATTCTAAAGGTGTTGAAAATGATCAGTCTTGTGAGGGTAGTAATGATGTAGGAAGAAGAAGAGTGGCCGTGCCATTCCGACCGAGTGACAGTCCTGTTGACCGAGATGAGTATGCATTCCCCGATGCGATGATATGTTACACACATCTTGCGTATTACCGACGTGGATTAGACATCCGTGATCTGAAAGAGGTAGTCAACGCATTGTTGTCTTTTGGAAAGATTTCTTAAAGAAAAACATATGCAACTTGGGTAGCCAATTCATTGGAAGGTATGAATGAACAGGAACCGGTAGAATTTGGAGGTTTCAAAAGAGTACATGCAACTAATGAGGCACTGATGAGAGAAATGCATGTGATATTTGGTAAGTGTATGCCGGTGATTAATTTCTGGCCAGCACAATGTGTATTGCCGAGAGAGACAAGGCAATTTGGAGGTAAAGTAACAGTAAATGCGTTTCACCTTGCATACAACCAAATTTGGACGTTCTTGGATTCTCAGGGACGAAGGACAGGCGGTTGGTACTTCCAGCACAGGTAAGTCACGCGGTACCTTCGACGTTTGACAAAAGTGCTACAGATGTTTACAGTAGTGGTGGTGGAGTGGAGGAAATCATAACAACTGATGGAAAAATGATCGATGTGATCCTGAGAAATGACAGCGTGTATTATGTTGGCAGTGAAGGCACTGGCAGTGGTATTAATGGTAGTGATCGTGATGATATGAAGAAAACATAATGTGAAGGAAGATGTGCTTCCAGTCGTAGCCGATTATGGAGCACATGCGTTGATTGATTCTAGTGCTCTTATGGCTGGATTATCGAACTGGCAAATGGCACGAGCGGTGATTGAGTTAGCACGAAGACCTGACCGACAATTATTCGGTGAGTTAAAGTGGGTTGTGTTTTACGATACATCAGAGAAAACGTGTGCGGTATCAGACTGGGAAGAACGACGTTGGCTATTGGGAAGTTCGCCAATTACAGAACGTGATGCATTTTTATTTTTTGATGAAAGTCGATTTAGGGGAGCTGATATTAGATTGAGTGATGATGCGAAGGCCGTGGTTACGGTTGGGCCGGGGAAGCGCAATGATAAGTTGATGCAGGCTGCTGGACGGATGAGGAAATTGGACCGTAAACAGTCACTAGCACTTACTGTGTCAATGGAATTAAGTCGTGAGAACGTTGGTAATAATTGTGTCAATGATGGGGTTTTGAATGTGAGGACCGTTTTGAGATGGGTTATGAACAATGCTGTGAGAACTGTCGGAGAAGGTTTGGTGGAATGGGGGGTCAGGCGAAATATTTTTGTTGGGCATATGGCAAACCAAAGCGAAGAATTTTATGTGCAGCGAATATATGGAATGATATGTATGGAGGTGGCATTCCTGCCACGTAGTGTGTCGGAAGTTGTAAGTGACATTGTTAGACGTGGAGGAGACGGAGACGGTGAAATGAGTAAGAAATTGTGGAAGGCGGTCGTAGAGAGGGCTAATGGGTATGGAAATGACGTAATGGTGAAGAAGAGGAATGTGGAGAAAGAGGAATGCGAAAGAGAAATGGAGCAGGAAAAAGAGGTGGAAGCGGAAAACTAGGTTGAAATAGAAGGAGCAGTTCAAAAGTCTGGGTAATGGCGGAAGTGGGCGGTAGAGAGAATGGTGCTGTGAGGGAAAGTGGATGAAGTACCGCATGAAGCTGGTGTGAAGAAAATTGGTGAGTCATTACGTGAGAAGTGTGGAAGTACGGTAATTGATTGGATTAAATGGGATATTGAAAATGTATATGTGACAAGGAATTTCATGGCGACTATTGGTGAGGATGTAGAGTGGGATGATGACGGGGGAAATGGAAATAGAGGAGGAGGACGGTCTGGGAAAGTGGATGGTATAGAAAATGGTGAGTTGGACTTGGACGTGGATGGAAACGGAAACAAGAAAATGAATATCTCCGAATTTTTAAGACCTGTCGATAATGTTATGATATTCACGGAGTCTCGTAGAGTGGGGCTTTCCCCACCACGTTGATGAGATGTGTTGAAAACTTTATACATACATTTTATACAAATGAAAATACATTTTAGACAAATAAAATCCTTTCAAAATATCAATAAATTCTATTTCTATTGAAACACATTCTATTGCTAATAGAGCACTATTTCTAGATGTCATCTTATTGCTATTTGTGGAAATATATAGCACCAAAAATAGTGTTATTATTCTGAAATGTGTTGCAACCTTAAACGATAGAACGGTGCTCAGGGACAATAAATGCACTGCTAACGAAAATTTGAAATGAAAAATAGCACCATTTTATTGCGCCGAAGCACCATTTTTAGTGCTGCAGTCAGTTTGAAATTAATGCTATACGGAGAAATTTCAATACTACAGTATAAATTTTGATTTTTCCATGCAGTTTATCCACCCCCGTTTTTCTCGTCAATGCGAGACCTCTCCGTTTCAACCATTGTGTTATAAATCGTACTTCTATGATTGTTTCTGCGTCCTGTACGTCCATATGACACATATCAAAATTTCCGTCCCCATCCATCCTCGTTTGTCTCGACGTCAGATGCAGTAACCTCCTCCTTGAATTCATCATCATGTAGTTGTTGATATGTTTCATTTCTTCCTAGTCCATCCAGACACGACTCCTACATAGTCGTTCCATCCACTGCGGGGACCGTCTCATCCATCTCACTCATCGGCGTCACCCCAGCATTCACCCCATCACCAGTTGACAGCGTTGCTAAACCAGTTGTACACGGTATCGATTCGACCGTTTCGTTGTTCATATCGCTTGCATGCAGTGAGAAGTAGGTATTAAAAAAGGCATCTTTCTTCTCAAATTGAGGTACTCGTTTCGTTTTTCGAAACACATTGAAAGTTCTTTGTGCCAAACATAACACTTTGTGCCAACCGTCATACGTTTACATGTTCCATTATTGAAAAATCTCCAATTTCGTTTACGTTCTTTGTTTAGATTTCTCTCTCAATTTTCATTGGGTGTACACAACATTCTTGTATATCCTCTGTTTCCTGCCCTATAATCAAGATCGCTTATTACTACTTGCACATATAAGTGAACCAACTGTACTTTTCCCAACATGTGGCTGAGATTCAACGAATGCAGCCATCAACACTGTTTTTCGTGGTCCCATCCAACCATAATTAAAAAAATTTACAGACATATGTCACTTTAAATTTGTAGTTAAATATTTAATGGCTATCCCTGACTGCCCTATCTTCAACTGAATAAATAAAAGCGTTCTTCAGACTTCAATTGCCCCCAAAGATTGACATCGACTTCATCGTTTCACCACCTTTGGCTTTGGACTTCATCCATATACGGAGATGTTAAGCTCTAGACTCCACCTTAAAAGCTTTTATCCTTTTCAGCATGACGTTTGTATCGCGGTCACCGGTAGATCAATCGCTCAGCCTTCCCTCTTAAGAAGTACTGCTTTGACCATTCTGTACTGCCACGCATGGTGTTTCGTCACGACCTCCCACCGACTCTTGTAGTTAATTAAACCACCTACACAACCATTCGTTTCGAAGTAAACTCATACCTACACTACATCACCCTGATTTCGTTTTTCTTTGATGATGTGCTACATTATAGGAGCTACTTGGACAGAAGAACTCTAAATCCGTTAGTGTATTGTCCACCCTCATTGTTGGAAGTGGTTTGCACTACATTAGTGACAATCTAGGTGGAAATTAATTAAATGGACAACCAATCGGGCATTACTAAGCCCGGTCGCGAAAAACATGGTCAGTGACCGGTAGCCTATCCGAGGTATCTAAAATTGAATCCCACGTCGTTTCTCGCACCGTATCTCGTACTGACAATCAAGAACTACATGAACTACCACAAACGCCGTGTGAATACACCACTGGTAGTAATAGTGAAATCGTATTACAGCACATTTGCGGTTCGTAATCAACTGCTTCGCAAGTCACTTTACTGAGTTAAACGACTATTTGGATTGAGAACTCACCCACAACACAGAATTTGAAGGAGGATTTATCTCTCTCCGAAATGATCTCGTGGAAATAAACCTCTCCATACCATAGACCAAAATCCAATCTCCGGCGAAGCCGATGACTGAATCCGTAATAAGTTTACATTCTGACTTAAACGCCGTCTTGTAGCGGAATTCATCTTAACAACACTCATTAATCAAGGCAAAATCAAAACATAATAACCCGAAAATGAGTCAGGAAGACGCAAATCAACAATTAATCCAACCATCGTAACGGGGACCCGGGGCACATCGTGACAATTCACGTCGTTAACCAAGAACCGCAAACCATGGATGGAGTTCGTACCGCTAGTAGCCATCGGATGGAATCAGCCGTATGTCACAATTCGAGTCTTCCTTATTCGAATAGGGCACTGAAACTACCGTTTAAGATTCTAAAATTATCGACTTGATGTCAATACACAAATTGATTTGACCGATTTGAATTACGATAATCTCGGAGAATGGAAGGAAAAGAATGTGTGGCACGCATCACTATGGAGGGTGAAGATGAAGAAAAGATAATACTTGGTATCAGGACAGAACGAAGGTTCTGCGGAGGGCGGATTCAGTACCAATGCGGAAATTATCACGCTAGGATGAATAAGAGACACTACTGGGGGTCAATATATAATGAAGGTTAGGCGACGGGCGTATCAAAAAATCCCAAGTAAGTTAAACGGAAGGTATGAGAGGATTAATTATGCATATTGTTCAAACTATCAAAGGGATAGGCGAATGTTATAATGGAGTATACGTAGAAAATCCATCAGTCTAAGTACGCAACCCTGCGTACAGTATCGGATTAATATACGTGTGCTTCTCCGGAAACTCAATTTGAACTGATTACAAAATTGGAAATCATAATATTCCTCAAAAACAACACATGTAGAGTCAAACTAACACCGGGTTTTGGAGATATAAAATAGGAAGAAATCCCCATCAGGGAAGGAAGCAAAGAAAGGAACGGATTTAATATAGGAACAACCAAAACCCAGATACAACGTCACCACAACTACAACTTTTCGGATTCCCACTAAGGGACTCGGATATGATAACGATTTTGACCACAACGCCACTTGAAGAAATTCTGGGCGACGATCAAGCCAAAAGACGCCAACTTATCCGCGGTGACTGAAGATACTACCGCGAGAACAGGGTAGTCAGTGACACTACAGCGTCACTTTTACAACCTCCACGCACGGTCTGTTAATTGTAGCCGAACGAAAAAGGGGATATTTCAAACGTCAGAAGAAAAATTATGCGATATTTAAAATATTCAATAAAGGAGGTAATTTGGATTTTTCAACTAAAGGGGGAAACACACTAACGACCATCCGGGAATAAAACGACAAAGGATAGGGGAAGCAACATAGATCTTTATTAAAAGAGAGGAGATGAATATATTAAAACTCGAGCAAAAACAAAGGAAATAAGTGCTTTAACACTTGACTGTTTCGTTCTTCGAACGTGAGAAACGTCCGAAGCATCGATAGTTAAACTCATTTGACCGGTCAAACTTGTCGTTCGAGCGGTTGATGTCGTACTGTTATTATTGTTTGTCGCGGGGAACCTGCGGCCGCGACAGTTCCGTGACGGGTTAATTTCGTCGACTCCACAAAACATTTTGGTTGACAATGGAGAGGCACTGTTTCTCCGGAGAAGATCCCTTCCTCATCTTCTACTTTCTCTCCCGTTTCGTCGTGGAGTCTTAAATACTCATATTTAATGAGGCTCAAGAATATATAGCCTTACCCCAATTATTTATTGGGAAGGCAGCGAAACAATTTCCCTCAACTCGAAACGGAGCTCCCTCCGGTGGTGCTACTTGTTATCAAGAGGACTTTCCATCGTTATTCCGATCATACACTACTCCTACTACCATTATAGAGGCAGTAAACTTGTTACGTGCAACATAACAATCCCAGAATGAAACCGAACAAGAACTTACTTCCTGGTTGAACGACGTGGCATACCGTTGCGGAAATGTGTAAAACAAGATTAAAAGATGAAATTCTCCGTCGATTACCCCTCACCGATGACTCGCACCATCGTCGCTCTTTGACGATTGAATGAACTCAATCAATAATTCACGTTCGAACCCTTTGTCCAATTTGCGTAATACGAAGGTGACTCTTAAGGAAGAAACAAGCACATCTTGGCATGCGGACAACAAACTTACCCGTAAGGTATCCCAATAACAACAACAATACATGCGTGTTTCATTTCACAGATGTGGAAGAGACACCAGTAGTGATCTGTGAGTAATATATAAAACTCTGCAGAGGACTCTATTGACACCAACGAACTCCATTCAACGGCAAGTAGAGGGAGAGAGACACCAACCATTATACAGGAATGGTGCAATAGAACTCCATCGCAAACGGGTGCCGTGTTCATCAGCACCCAATCGTGTAGATGTTCATTACACCGTATCACTGAACTGGAAGCCATTCGGCAAAATTTCCATCAGTATTTCCAACTTGGACCTGTTTCTCCAAGGTATCGGTTTCCATTCTCTGAATTGGAGAATATTATCAATAATTACAACGGATTATTACTGGAAGATAATCTCCGTGTTACAGACACGGCTTATCCCATGGCAACACTTTCATTGACCGCCCGTCAGGAAAATAATGACTCCAAATCTGGAGGTGATGTAAAAACCTAGCAGACCCAGAAAGACTATCATGGGAGCTTGTCGAAGCTTCTTCAGTAAAAAATATAGAGTCTTCCTAAGTCTTCTTCCTCAATTCCCATTTCGGTACCTGCTCCAGCAGTTAAAATATTACATAATATCGCTAGCGATTTGGATTGTCTACAACCCCCATGGCGGTGTATATCACGTTCTTTTCATCATGTGATTGTATTTCTACTTGCCGAATGCAATTACAAGGTAAAAGTCAACCTTTGTTACTTATTATGTCCCAGAAATATGTTTGTTTTAGTGCTGGACACTGTCGCTGAGTCCCGTTTTCTATGACGTTCCGACTTACAATGTGGGACGTAAAATCTCATCAATACCCTCGAGGGTCCATCAAACATCTATAAAACTAACAGGCGAGCACTGAGTACTATGGGTACGATCAAAATAGCTATCCGACTTGGGACACGGTCATAAATGCAGACTATACACGAAGTGTAGAAGTCAGTTACATACATCATACTTGGTTGCGACTTTTCGACGAGCATGTTGATTCCGTACGTTCTCTAAAGCTATTAGTTTAGTTAGAATACGGCACCACGGCATCCATACTTCGCAAACCTAACCTAGTAAGCTAATGTTAGTGGATCCACCCAAAGAGCAGGAATATGAACCCTTTTTGGAGATTTTTCCAAGAAAATTCTACATCTGCAAGCAAACGGTCATACAACCAAGCACTCAAAACTAGTTCGAAGTTATAGCAGCCCGCCAACTTGATGTCTTGAAGTACAAATCCTAGTGGAACCCACAACATGTCTGTGCGACACACACATATGTCTTTTGGGTAGCTTCTCAAGCTCTTGCAGTGCTAGTATCTCCGAAAGGGACAAAAACCGATAACGAAAGATCGGGATCAGATACCTCAATGAAGAATAACTCCATCATCTATTTTTCTTTCTCAAGTTCAATGACATCATGCGCAAGTTTTGTTTCTTGTGTGCGACTCTCGGGCCAATGTTTCTATTCCATCAGTTCCACGGTGTAAATAAAGTACCTACTTTGATGTCTCGTGTGCCCTCTGTGAGCCAACTGGTCGCACAGGTGCAGAATTACGTATTCTATCCTCCACGTCACACGCAGCTGTATCTCTAGTTGATAAACTTCCCACGGTTTCCGGACTGACATCTTGAGGTATTGTGTGTGTCAGAGACTCAATACTATCAAAACTTTCTGAACCTGCGATCGACTTAGTTTTGCGTGATAGCAATATTAACGCCCGAGTGCTGGTTGTGCGAAGATAATTCAGGCAGTAATCTAAAGGAAACATAGGTACTGCATCAAGACTTGAGTATTCAAGGTAGCTGTACATGTTGCTCATGGTGGCCCGCCGTTTTACTAAAGTGTAGTACACTTCTAAAGCTACTCAGTGAATGTTTTGCGCTGATACAGACCCGGTAGGACTCCCCGAGAAGCCTTCAGGGTATTAATGAAGAACAAGTTGTTCCTAATTGATTTAACGATACCTTCAAACTTCAGCCCTTTGGTGTGTGCCTTCTTATATCTCTGTAGTATATCCTCGTCAGTCCTTGCAGTATAAAATATCTCCGGATTCTCTTCCTGCATCTTGGATAAAAACTCATTGAAACAATTTAAATGTCGCGCGACGAACAGCTCTTTATTTTCCAATTGCCGCTCCTGGGGTCTTCAGAAGAACGACTTGCAGGGAAATAATTCTTGGTCGTCTCCCATCGAGGAATAGTGGAGGAAAACTTGGGATGATATAGTTAGATTCGTTTCTGTAGTTGGTGAAGCGACAGAGGAAGAATGCAATGAAATGGAAGGAGAGGGTTTGGATGAGTGATCAGCGTGAGGATGATGAAGAGAGCGATTATGGAAAGTTGTGAGGGAGTTGGAGATGCGGACAAAGATAACAAAAGCCCGGTGTTCATGTGCTTGGTGCTGCGGTCCGCTGGAAACTGAAACAGGTAAAGAAAGAGAAAGGCGGGAAGTGTGACGACTTGAAATAGTGATTCTATTCAATCTCAGAGAACGGAGGTCCAAAAATTGGAAAAATAGTACAAGCTTAACATAGTTTCAATTGAAACGTGTATGCTATTTTTCTGTTAGATTTTAGAGAGCATGCCATGTTCCTCGTCTGTATCATTTGAAACAAAGTGACACGAAGCGTCATCTGTACTTCGAGTACTTTGGTTTATTGAAAAAATTGAAGTGCCTTAGCTTTTCTTTGAACTGCACTTTGGGTGAACTACAAGTTAAACTTTGTTACTTCTGACTACGTAACATTGAACATTTCCGAAGTGACATCGGTGAAATTGGGGAAATTACCATGTGTATTTGGTGAAAACTTAGCAATATACCTATTTATATGACCTTTAAAGCGAAGTAACATTGTTTTGTAAAGTTTTTACGAAGACACATTGGCGTAACTTGCAGATTCGAAGTATGTACTTTGGAAAACTCCTAAGTGATATTGAAAACGCAAACTGCGGTATTGAATTCTGTCCAATTATGCCCGGAAAATCCGAAGTCGCATTGAAAAGCTTCGCATTTTTCACTACATACTTCGCATATTTTCAATGTGACATTGAAAATCCTGACGTTTACATAGTATTTTGTCGAAATATATATTTAAAATATAGTAAAAATACAAAGTCACATCGAATATATTCAATTATTATTGGATGTATCTTCGGATATTTGCAATATTACATTGATAACGTGGTCTAATATTTTCGAAGTAACCTCGAAAACAAAGTGTATAAAATCAATGTAACATTGACAACGTACGACGTGATTTCAAAGTCACTTCGAATATACTAGACATTGTAATGAAAGTAACATTGATTACATAGACTTTATTTTCAAAGCTACTTTGAAAAATGTATGCAATTACCACTTTGGTAACATGTATTTACATTGCGACTATCTCATCTAAACTGTTGTTTTGCTCGTATTGCAGACCTTTTTCACAATAAAATCGATTAACATAAAATATACGAAAAAACCCAACCATATTCATGGCCACGAAACGTATCCTGCCAGAATTCCTACAGCGGTGTCTGCAGATACGATATGCATCTTTCCTCGGATACTATCAATCGGTAAGAGACCATACACCTTTGCTGATGTCGACAAACCGGAGTCTCCTCTTGTTTTATACTAGGATAATCATATGCAATCGAGTGCCTTATCGATTTCATCTGGAACTAAATTTGAGTTGTCAATAACGTCCATATATTGCACGAAAAAAATCCGAAAATCTATATTTGTTCCCACCGTCACTTCCCACGGGCTTGATTGATGATGAATTCCGATCTCAAAAATGTTTTGGTATCCGTCTGAATGATAGTTCTTTGGTGAACCATGTACTCATGTGTCCCTCTGGGACTGGTTCCTCACGTTCTTCTCCACATTCTATCATAATAGAATGTAATGGAGACCCGAAAGGGAATTAAATATATCCTTTGCCACAATTAGTTGCATTACCCTGAAAGACGATTTCTTGAAATAGACGTGTGTACCAGATCTGGTCTCGAGATGTGACAATCCGAATTTTTTGGGCACTCACAGCCTAAAATGAACGAGGATGCTGGGAACTCCAAGTATATGTGTCTGAATTAACTAGGAAATATATCCACTTGTTTGAATTGTTGCTGGAGCAAAGTTGTTGGTTTTCTCATACCATCTACGCCAACTCGAGTATACAGACCAACCAGTGCAGTGTCCATAGTTTCACCAAGGTCATTTGGAGGAGAGTCCAGAAATTGACATGCTGATCGAAGTTTCTGAAAAATTGTGTATAAGGAATGGTTCACACACACAGCAACATCCTTCCGCACAGCCTCTAATATTTGTCTGGTTTCAGTTCTTTACTTAATCCGGTTGATTTCGATTTTGTTTTCAATTCTCTAGAAGCCTTGAATGCGCGTTGGTCCATTTGTTTATCTGTCTCACCAACGCCGATAGACTTCCGTTTAGATATTCTGCGGTACGCCTATTTCGTATCTGTATGACTTCCTTCTTACAGTTCAGCATCCATGTATGAAACACCTCCCATCATTTCTATATCATTTGCGAGGTGGTTCTGTAGATGGAACTTTGTTGTGTTCATGCCTGATGGGCTGTAGTTGGTAAATAGTGAAAGTGCCTTGTGTTTGATAGGATAAGATAGTTGTGCGTAGTTTTTGCAAGCTTGAAGCTGTCCATGAGGGATGGATTTTTCTTCTAAATATGAGAGATATAATATCTACGTGGGTGGGGAAACATGATGTTATTTCTGGTGATGAACTTAGTCCACAGTCTATCACATATAGCTCCAAGGAAGGGAGACACCTGATTGACACACATTTAATCTACAGCTTCTAACATTCCTGCAACGCCTTTTCCCGTAAATAAACCTTGCAATGTTCTGGAACCTCCACCCGTTGCAAAATCAACTTGAAGACCATAACCGTTAGAAGTGTTATGTGTAAAAACTACAATCCTATCGTAAAACAATATTACGTAAGTTAATTTACGTAATATAATCTTACGATTGGATCGTAGTGGCTGCGGAGATGCTTCTTGACACAATTCTGTAGTTGTGAGATCCGTGCACCCTAGAAGCCTGGACAAACACTCTTTAAGCATTTTGGAGACCCCAAGATTAAGGTTATGCATTGGATCGAAGTGAAAGATATTGTAAATGTCCATTTCGGTTTGTATTTTTTCGTTGTTGAAATTTTTGGGCACTGGATACTTTGGATGAATTGTCATTTCTTTCAGTGATAAAGAATCCTCTTGAAAACGTGTTTCAATCCGATCTATTTTATCCAATTACAATATACGTTTTTTGTGTTCTGCTGATCTCCGTGTGTTGACTGTGGGCAGTGCCATATAACTCACCTTCACGAGTCATTGATGGTATAGTCGATTAATTTTAGCTCCATACTTTACTGAACGTAAATCCTTTTCTTCTGGTATATCTACTACCCACGAACAAATTATTTGGTGGCAATGGAAAGGTACACAATCTGAAGTATTCATTGAACTCCTCACTATTGCTTTACTTGAAAACTGTTTCATACACTCCCCTTTACTGTTGTGTAACATATCCATATGTAAATCCGGTCACTGAAAGACGATATAACATTTGTTGTATTAACAGTCTGTACTTTTACAGGAAAGTACGCCGGTATTGTACGAACTGACTTTATATTTTGTCTTCTGAAACACTCGCTGAAATTGAGAAGGTTTACATGAAGTGAGTGAAACGTTTGGGCCGACCGTTTTAAAATTTTTTGCATTTGTCACTGTATAGTTGAAGCAGTCAACACATGATTGTCCTCCGTCATCGTATTTTGTTTTCCATAGAATAGTAGTATCGATACTTGATTTTATGGACAGTTCCATTGATTTTTCAATGGAGTTTCCGATCTTTGTATCCGTTGGGTGTGTTAGAGACTGTGATTTTTTCTTTTCATGTGTACAATTGTTGTTTTTGTTCTGCAGAAAGTTGAAGTTCTAGAAGCTCCATTTTATTTCTAATGTACCACGTCGTCTGCTTTCCAGACGATAAATTCAAGACCATTCCTTCAAAACCATCCTTGTTACAAGATGTGAACATTTCGGATCTATTAAATACGTTGACAGAATTAAAAGATGGAAATTGTTGAAAAATTGATGGAAAGTGGTCGTATATAGAATATGTTGTTTGCATGAATTGATTTGTTAATTTCGAACCACAGCTACCATTTCTCTCTATTATGGCATCTAAAACTTTCCGTTCTTTACAATCATTGGTTTCATTGCAACTAACTTTGTCATAACTGTCATTGGTTTCTTCCTTTATCATAAATGTCCCTGTTTCTAGCACAGCTTTAACATCTCCAAGGGTACATAAGTTGTACTGACATGTTGTTTTGTATATGGAAAGTCTGTTTCCATGTCCACAGAGATCTGTTGGTATGGACAATTTTTGTTTCGGTATTGACATACCCATTTCATGTACGCAGTCAAGTAACTGTTCAATCGAATAATCCCTGCGGCGCGTAAGACGTACGTGGGTCTCGAGACCGTTTGATGACTTCGATCGAAAATTGCAGTTGAACAGTTGCAAATCCAATTGTAATTCATACCGGTAATCGTTAAAGATGCAATTGTGAAGCTAAAGTACGAAAAGACTGTGATAGAAATGTTGATATGATTGAACATACGTTGCACGCAGATTAAAAAGGAATAACTAGAACAGTAATTCGTAGGGAAGTTATGTAATGATGTATTTTGCAAGTCAACTTTCCCAGTACTTTGAACTCTTTTTGTGCTACACATTTTTTGCGATGGGGTTCTGTTATGAAAGATGTTGAAAAGATTCGGGCGTGATATGTCGATAAATGGTATATTATCAATATTTTAATTGAAGAAAGATTTCTTTAATATAATTTAATGGTATGATAAAATTATGGTCAATACTGAAAAAGAAGGTTCGAAGAAAAGGTGGGAACGAGTAGATGACCGAAAATATGAAATTCGAAATGAACAACGAAAACCGCCGACGCAGTGTTATTCATGCAGGTAGACACTAGAAGTGTACAAATACTGGAACGTACAGTGTTCCAGTATTCTGTGTTGTTATCTACGAAGAATATGTTGAAACTTTCAAGTTGTAACTTTGTCTATTTTTTGGTTTTACTGTCCAAAGAGTAAATGGGACGGTTTGCAGTTGCCATTGTAGACGTCGTGGAAAAACATATCAAAAAAATTACGGAACTTTAAAGAAGAATGCTCTATATACTTTCTATTTTAAGACTGAATGTTCATTTCACTGTATGCAATAAACGAATATTTAAATTTACAATTAAATATTAATCCAAAAGTACTGTACCGTGCTTTGTCTCTTTTCAGACTGATTACTCATTTGACTGTGTGCAATAAACAAATAAATGCATGGATGTTTCATAAGCCGCATTCAATCACACGAATGTATTGATCGAATTGATTCGTCGATTCGACAATTCCAAATATAGTCTCATGTACATGGACATTTTTCCGCAGCAATTGGAGCTCAATAGGAAATAATTCATACAAGGGAAGAACTGCCCAAGACGAAATGGGCTCAATTGTTTACAAAGTTATACAATAGCACTGATAATGACATGAGAAAAAGATTTTATTGATCTAAGTGTCCATTATCTCCGGGCACAGTAGGTCATTCCAAATATGAGCACGGGATATTCCCAGGCGCTCCATGATGGAGTAGCAAGAAAGATCCCGTGCCAAGTTTTTTGAGAGTACTGAAGCATC
This sequence comes from Odonthalia washingtoniensis, assembly GCA_032358235.1. Lineage (NCBI taxonomy): Eukaryota > Rhodophyta > Florideophyceae > Ceramiales > Rhodomelaceae > Odonthalia > Odonthalia washingtoniensis. The sequence goes on along the minus strand of JAULBU010019380.1, from coordinate 2,606 downwards.
GATGGAGAAATAGTAAAAAGCTATTTGATACCAGTCGTATCAAATAGCTTTTAATTTTTTAATCTGTCGAAACAGGCACTAGATACAAGTATGGTTTTTTTAAAGTGTGTAATCAGGTCGTTTTGAAGAGTAATTATCCGAACGGGGTCAGATTGTCTATAGCGTGGGACCCGTGGTTCCTGTAATCGCGGTGTAATGTTTTACACTGGATAATGCGATTGCGGTACGAGTGTCCAGGTCGAAGGCTGTGTTAGTAACCTTCCTCGGCTCTTGGGGTTGCAGCAGGTTGGTCGATGCACGTGAGGTACACGTGGGGACCAGTTGCTACTACTGTAGTCGTTACCGACCTAGCGCCCGTTGTTGATCGAGTCTCCTAGCTCAGGTTGTATTGGGCTAGTTAGGTCCAATTGATTTGAATTGTAGTTTTACTTTTCTTAATGTCTATCCTTTTTTTATGATTAGTTATTCTTGTTGAATGTAGATACTTATATCTAACTCAACAAGACGAAAATAATAATAGTAAAGTGACACGTGTAGAGACAAAAGTGAAAATGTTCTAATTAGATAATTAGATAATAGGAATGATCAAAATATGCAAACCGTGTGCAGTTAGAGAATAGTCATACTGTATTGGGTGACGATGACTTTTCTCGTACGGTATCAGTGGTTTCTGCTGTGGTGTGGGTTCCTGCTGTATATCGTATACAGTGTGAATCCCAAGTGTACACGTACCGTTCTAACAAGTGTCACCGTCTGCAGTACTTCGTATTCCTGTAACATTACACGTTTGCCCATTGTAGTTTTCACGGCTTGTGATATTCGTAGTTTTTTCTTACCATCCTTTAGTGTATCGAACTCCGTTCCCTTTCGTGCCAAATTCATCTACCACTTTCGTCATCAAAATGATCTTCTATTATCAAAACACTTTTGGTGTGACGACACCCTTCCCCTTATCCCTTGGTGAGTCTTCTGTATCCGTGTGTGTCGACACCTTCCACTTATCCCTTGATGCGACTTCTGCATACGTTTCGCGTGTCGTCAATGACATCGTCACCCATCGCATCTTTTATTCCTTAGTCGTCCGCCGTCTTCATAATTCACCATCCGTCCTCACCCTCTCCGTTATCCTCATCCTCCTCACCTGCTCCATCATTCTCCCCCTGGGTCATCGGCTCCTTCATCCTCATCCATAGTCATCCACAGTCGTCCTCATTCTCCCCACAACCTCCTCCTTCATCCTCGTATCACAAAAACATCGCTTATCCTTCTTCTAGATTGCTTAAGAGATTCGACACTCCATCTACATCCGTTTGTGTGGTACAGCCCATCCCCAGGGCACGGTATGGAACTTATTGGCGTCATAATGGTGAATAGGGGGATGTTTCTATGAGCACGGGCTTCATTAGTAAGTCAGCGGGGTTGGTGTCACGGGGTATCCATGCAATCCGATCGAGCTCCCTGGAGTCATGGCTTTGCTGAAGAGCGAGTACATCTATCTGCCATCGATATTCGGAAGTATGACCGTATTTTTTCATAACATTGAAGACGGTTTGAAAGTCTATCAATTCCTCAAATCGCATTTTGCGTCCCAGGATTTCTTCAACGAGGTCCTCTACAACGAATGCATAGTCAAAGGTCCAAGCTATTGTATCTTGGCTGCCATTACGGATCGTGCCATGCGACGGTATTTGTTGCTGCCGTAATGGAGTATGTTGCATTTCTCCTCCCTATCTGCCACCAAGATTGTGTAACCAAGTTGAGAGTTGAGATGTTCCTCATTCGCAAATGATGCGTCCGTAAGAAGTACCAGCCTGATAGTCGGTATTTCGAGCTTGATGAAGTTGAGTCCCTGATGCTTCGCCTTTTTCAGCAAGCGGGTGGTCTTTTATAGCAACATGAATTCTTTTGCCGTCGTGATGAGGTTTCCCGGTGCTACCAACTGTGAAGGGGGGCAGATGTCGGGTCGGAAGTTAACTCCGACATATTTTTCCAACGCTCTCATGCTTGTGAAATGCATCTGTGACGCTGTTGCTGCCATTCCTATCCTGTCAATCTTGTCGGTTTGCGTCATGGAGAAGCAAAAACTGTTGTTGTTTTTCATCTTGGTGCGGCATGTATTGACGCCATTGAAGGAAGTAGGCTTGATGGATATTGATTTGCGGGGTTCACATCTAAATCCTTTGATGCGGCTTCTTCTTCCTCCAATAATTTGGGGATCTAAAACCGAGAGAATCATCTACTTTCAATAATATAGCGATGTCTCCCTAGGGTCCCGTAAGCTTGAGAAGGACACAGGGGTCCACCTGGGCACGTCACGTCTTGAGCGTATCCAGATGATGAGAGAGGTATGTTAAGTACCAGTATAGGCCAGATTCTGGATTTCAGTACAACAGTTTGACCACTTTCAGGACATAGCCATCTGGGAGCCGAGTTTCTTTGGTGCACGTATGTACACCTCTCTCTAACTCGGTATGTGACTGAATATAGGCCTGGGTAATGTACCGTGTATACAGGTCCGGCCAGGAATCGATACAACAATAGAGAGAGATACACTGGGAGAGTCTCTGATCTGTTGGTGCTTTTGTGGCAATTCCTGTGCGAGCTTC
>JAULBU010019369.1:0-19856 GCA_032358235.1 Odonthalia washingtoniensis | reverse complement strand
ATTTAAATATTAAAAACAACAATTATTTGCATGGTTTTGTCTTGTTTCCCTATTTCCCGCACCTCCCTGGATTGTCAATGATTCTTTATGTAGAAAGATTGGCTACGTACGTAGAAAGTTTGGCTACGTAAAAATCGAAAGGTGAACGGAAAACTCTGTTCCATATATTTATTGCCAAAAAACATTAGAACGCCTGTCACAGGTGTCCCGAAATATTCAGGAAATGTTAACCGAAAAACGTTCACTTTTGCCTGCATGTAAAATACTGTTAACAGCTAAGAAATTGAAGTGAACCCATTTATGTTGTTATCCCTATTTTGATGATCTGTCCGACTGCCGATTATGTACGCTGGATAACATGAAACTTCTTGGAAAGCTGAGCCCAAAGCAGTTTTCAAATTCGAAATCAGTTCAGAGGGGGTTTCCTCGTGCTACAATTGAAAAAGGTAGGGTGCACTCTGGAGATAAAACCGTCTCTTAAAGGGGTTGTTGTTCATTTTCTTGTTTTTGTTGAATTAGTGCAAATTTGATGCATTACGTAAAACGAAAGCAAGTTTGGATTTTCTGAAGCAATTGGGAGATATTGGGAAAACTGCATAAAGATCTTTCTATATCATTATTTAAATTTATATCATATACATCGTGATGAAAAGAGCACTGATGTATGTATGTCTCTACAATTGTTTGGATGATCCACTATAACTTTTATGTTTTTCAACATAATCTCGTCCTCGATGCATAATATTATGAATTTCTCCATTTCTTCGGTCTCAAAAACCATACATAAAACGAAGAAGAGGGTACAATCTGAAAAGTACGGCACACACTAATAAGGTTTGTATTTTACTAATGTGACAATATACAGTAAGTATTGGGAATTGAAATATTATTATTATGTAATCGAATTTCAAATTTTGCTTCCGGAAATATCTGCATAAAACTTTTGAATCAACTGCATTGTCAATCAATGCGATTCTGTATTCAGTGTTGGCAATTCAGTTTGTATTATGAATATTACTTTTATGTAAGGTAAAAGCGATATTTAATCTTAGATTATCTCGCCTCTTGAGAGTTTTGAGGATGTGCCACAAGAAAGAAGAAAGAAAATCAACTGAAGGCTGATCGTTTCACCCTTCTTTAGTTTATCTATATTTGTCGATTGTTTATTTTGAAATTATCGTTTGTCTGTTTTCAATTTGCTTCAATCCAATTAACAGGACTGTTTTACTATCGAAGGTAAACTATTCAGGCACGTGCCTGGACGTACGTCCATCTCGACATTCAAGTTGGAATGCAACATCAATTTTGGTATCATATGTAGTCTTTCAATATACTGCTGTAGAAGGCTAGATGTAAAGAAATTTTTCAATTTTTAAAATACATTTTTAAAACTGTTCACATCACTTGTTATTGATATGTTCCCCCTTTTAAAATGGAAATGACTGGGGATATTATTTGCCTATCTCATATTCCAGATGATTGATGCCCGAATAAGATTTGGTGTCAGGAAGCACATCCATGTAAGTTGGCATGATGTAGGCAGCTCTGATGTCAGCAATCTTTACCATTTTCATAAATGCACCTTGGAGGTATTATGCTAACGTGTGGTACCGGAGCATGTCATTGGTCAAAACTTTCAGAACATCAATGTAACTAATCATTTTCAGCAAACAGCGTGTACATGCGCTGATTGGTTTCAAAAATTGAAAGGGTACAAAAGTCAAAATTTGGACAGTGCGACAGTTCTACAAATGACATTCACGTATTTTCTACAAGAAAATGAAATTTGAAATCGATTCATGTTGTTTTATAAATGATGTTGGCATATTCATATAATCTTAACGTCAACGTACTTGAAGCAGTACGAAAAATTATACAGTACGGGTATTATGTCTTCAGCTACTCGCTTTATTCGTGACTTAACATTTTTCGCATTTCTCCCTTTTTATGATATTTTAATTTTTTTTTAATTAATTGTTTTAAAATTAATTTTGTTTTAATTTTTTTAAAATTAATTTTTTTAATTTTGTTAAAAAAAAAGCAATTAAAAACATTGAATTTTAAATTTTTTAAAAATCTTGAAAGATAATTAAATTTTAAAAAATTAATGTAATTCAGATATTTTCAAACTTAACAGACGGACTAGAATGGAAGGGGCAGATATCCTGCACCACTGTGATATCCGTTCCGGGTCTTCTACACCGAAAAGTGGTAATAATGTTATCAAAAATTTAATGCTACTTCAATTTAATGTTAGTATCATTATTTTCAATTCCGGGAATTCAGAAATAAATAAATAATGTTTGTAATATTATTTGAAGTAATATTTGAAATAATGGGGTTTTTGGCGAACCGAAAAGTGGTTATGAAGTTGTAGTTATTTCTGAGCACACGTGGCAAAAGCGCAATGGAGATGTTGATATCGGTTTTGGTTGCATCGTCAAGTCAGAGGGAGTATGGAATTCGGGGGGTTACATCTGATCAATACGATGATGATGAGGAGGAGAAGAGAGACCCCCAAGTTTACTCGGTAAGCGGCCGGGCACTTGTGTACTAAGCGGCCGGCGGTAAAAAGAAAAAGGCACTGTAAACTGTAATTATGCGCCGCATAAAACAGATACATCGAGCGTTAAAATCAACAACCAGCATCGTGGCTTAGTTGTCGGGAGACCCTTTGCTCGACGAGTTGTTGACAGTTCAATCCCCGACGGGTGCCGTCCGGAAAGGGAACCGTGTCGTGTAGGGTAGAGCCCGGTATCGCCCTCGTGGCGATGCCGGCTTTTTGTTATGCGACATGTGGCGCTTTTTGATTGGCTCATGTGATGCCACGTGGCACCGTTCATACGCGCAGGCAACAGTGCAAAGCTGGCCCTGAAATTACAGGGAGGAACGGGACGATTGCTTCGGTGTAGTAGGGGAACTGGAGAGTGGAAATTATTTCGACAGCGGCAAAAACGTTAAATTAAAAATATATATATTTGTTTTCGCATGCCGAGAACGGCATGCATGCACAAAAAGAGAACCAATTTTCGCAATTATAACCATTTTGGGGTTCGTTATTTGCCCTAATAATAACAAATGAAATGGCTATTCCATTCATTTGTGGTTATTTCCGCCACGTGGCTTACACCGGTGCCGAAAATAACGAAATATTAACCACTTTCCGGAATTTTTGGGTTTGCCAAAACCCATGTTACCAAAACGTTTTTCCGTTTTTTCCGTTTTTTCATTCTTTTTAAAAAAATAAAATTTCTAATATATTGGAGAGAATAGAATCACATTATTAGAAAATTTCATCAACAGGGATTATCTGTAACGATCAAAATCGCTTTTGAACAGCTTTAACCGGCACGAAACGGGTAATGGAATGACACTGTTCCGTTGACGGTTTTGAATAAATATACCACCTAAAACGGTCGATGGGTTTTGACTTTTGACAGTTTGGGCCTCTCCGAAAAACCTTGTTATGGGCAAATATCTTATTATAGGAATACATCAATGGGGTCAGGGGAACAAAATTTAGAAACAGCCCCTCTTGGTAATTTGCCTAATCCACACCCGTCTCAATGACAGTTTCCGCGTCCCCCATTCAAGCATGTTTTGAAAACGCAAATCAATCCCAATCTGATCAAACAAAAGCACTCTCCTTGGAAAAAAGTGACACGCAGACACCGTCACAAATGGTCACTACGCAACCGGATATTTCTCCTCCGCTTCCAATCGGTGATCAGTCACAAAATCATCGTACTCATAATGTTTTATCTCTGCTTGAAAAAACTAAAATAACCCGTTGGATGATTGAAGAAGTCTCAAGGGCCGGTTCAGATAGACGAATTCAGTCAAAAGCCATCGATATGTTTCCACAGTATTTCCGATCTGGGCATTCGGCAAACTTTATGCGTGCCAAAAAGGCTCTGGGATTACAAAGAGGTTTTTACATCTGTATTGTCTTTGGGAGAAGAACGGTCGGAAATAAGAATGTTAGTGTCTTCTGTGTAGAAAAGTGGAAAAATAACCCTATGAACGAAAATACGGGCTGAAAAGGGAAGAAAAAGTGAACCCTGGGTCGTGGCTTTTGAAAGTGACCAATTCAATGAATTTGACCGTCTACGGAAGCTGGAAATGAAGGTGTACGCAAACACGTTAGAGTTGTTTTCCAAAGAGCTCATTCGCGGGAGTCATGGTGAACAATGCAATATAGATATGATTGCTGGCAGGAACAAAAAAGCTTATGGATATAATTACTGCTTCTTGCGTCCAAAGGTTCATGCATAGGCATAGCATTGTTCTTCGCCGTCAAACCGCAAAACTTCAGATTTCCCCTGAAGCACAGGAGATGATTAAGAGAAGGGTTTCTTTTTTCCTTGGGGGCGTGGCCAGAGAGTTTCAGTATGGTGTGCTCGACGAGAAAGACATTTCCAATGCCGATGAGACGCACTTTATGGGGAATATGGATAGTGGAACTACACTCGGATTTAGAGGTTATCAGGTTGTCAAATATGCGGACGTTACATCTGGGAGTGACGAAATGACCATGATGGTGCGAATATCTGGTGGAATATGAGCATATATAGAGCCACCATTTATGATATTCAAGAATAAGGACATTAACTATCCTATCCTCGGAGCTGAAGACAATGTCCCGCGAGTTTCCTACCGTACTGGACCAAAGGGATGGATAAACCGACGGCTTATGAAGCTATGTGCTGAAGAGCGCCGATCTCTTCCTCCTCTTCCTGATGGAAGGAGAAGGATTTTTTTGCCGATAACTGTGCTGGGAATTCCATGACTGCTGATTTACAACTGGCTCTGGAAAATATTAACACGGAACTTAGGTTTTTCCCACTGAATGACACAGATCTGGTTGAACCCGCAGATTATTTTGCAATCCAAAAGATCCAGGCTTCATGGACGCAGCGATGCGAAAACTATAAATTCCAGATCCTGGGACGTGCCAGTGAATCAAATACGTATGGAAGTAAGTCGGGACTGTTTCCAAATCCCGGAAAGCGCTTCTTTTTGCAACTTGCAGCAAATTCTGTTCGGGATGTGAATAAGGAACGGGATGATGACGGATTAACATATGCGCGTAAGGCTATGATTATTTTTGGTTTGGCGAAGCATGCAAATGGTCTGTGGGAATTGAAGAAGATTTTTACACACATTTGCAGAACATAATTTCAAAGTATCGTCAAAATTTTGATGGATTAGACCCTGATGCAGTTGTATGAAATTTGTGTGCAAATTGAATTAGAATTAGATGTACTGAGCCAATGTGTTAACTGAATTAGTCAAATTCTACTCCAGTACAAATAATGTTACCCACATTACTTCGAAATGATCAGATTTTGTAAATGATGTGAGTAACATTATTTATTTGATATCAAGATTTTTTTTGACCAATTTGTTCAATATAATGTTAGTTTTATTTAACGTTACAAACAGTAATTGGACAAATTTCGATCTCAAAAGAACAATCAAAAATAATGTGAGTAACAATATTACCACTTTTCGGTGTCCTGGGCGGAATTGAATAATTTTCAGTTGTATATAAAGGAGACGATGAGTCACGTGCGCATACAGATTTTTGTAAAGATATATGTAGAAGTTACTGAGTAATATGCAATAATATGTACGCATAATACCTCCTTTATCTGCCCAGAAGAAAATATGTGAGGGAGAATGAAATCAAAAAACAGATTTCGGGGAACACGTGTGAACACCGTTTTATGTTATAGCCAATCACGGATCAGAAATACTTTTTGATTTGAGTGATGTACAAAATATTATACTATGTTAACCTGACCTGTGAAACGAACTTATTGAGATTGTTAGTTTGGAATTTACAAACCTTGATGCTGAAAAGGCGGTACTCATTATTGGCAATAGACAATAATTCACACGTGGAAAAGAATAATTTAATCAACACGTGGAAAATAATAATGTCTATTACCAAACGCAAATTGTATGTAGAGGATGTAAACAGACATAGTTTTTGTGGATTTACAAAAAATTATAGTAAATGAAAGGTTACTATGATTTCGTAACGGAAGTAAAAAAACCAGTACGTGGACGATAAAGAAATGACTGAAAATGTGATTTACTGCTCCATGTTGGTATGGCTACGTACCACTCAACTAACAAGACGGAGAGAAGAACTGAAAGAACGTAAGAAGGGAAAGTGCAAACTACTTGGAGTTATATCATAAGAAATTGCGTGTGTTTGCAACCAATTTGGCGTTGTAAATTTATTAAAAAATCAACGACATTGGCATATTGGGCAAAGAACTGCTGTAGGAATAAATCATACAATAAATGGAAATTGGTTGGATTGTGTATGCGACAACGTGATTCAGTGACATACTTCATAACGGCTTGTGAAATTATAGGGTGTATACAGACGGAAACTGTGAATAAAATTAGCCACGTAGACAATCAAATAATTGATTGTGAGATCCACAACCCAAATGGTAAGAGCTACATATTGAATATCAAGAACAGATTGTATAAGTCTGCATCTGCGGACAGAATGTAAGGATTCAAAAAATTCCAATTGTAAGTAATTGAAAGATGTTTGTATGAAAACTGACGGATTTTTTATGTTTGTATTGAAAACGGCTTGCTGTGGCTTTACACCGTTTGACAAATTAATATTATTTTGTAACTATAAAACGAAATCTCAACAACGTGATGGACGACGAAAACAAAATTGATGAAATGACGTCTTCATCATTGATATTTTCATCCACGGAATCAACATTGCGCCCTACATCACCATCTTCCTTATACTGGATCATTTCACTATCCCCACATACGCTCTGTCCATCATTTGACACTCGAGACATGTTTCTACTTCAGATAGTTACATTGGAATGCATATTATATTGCACGATGTTACTAGCATAACTAAAACAATAAACAACAGGTTACAAAAATTATTACTTTCATACTTACTTCGGGTTTTCACTAATGCTAGGTGTAGGGATATGGTTCTTGTTATTTGTTAGTAGATTGTTGAAAAATCTACAATGTATTCATCGTGGAGCTTGAAATCAATTTAGATTTGAAAATAGTTTGCGGTGCGACTGTTTTTACAAAACAATATAACAAAGTTTTCTTTTCCGTGTTTTATAATGACGGAATCAACCGTCGAAGGACGCAGTGGACAGAAGTATTCGTTTTCTCCAAATCTTATTTTCTTGCACTACATACAGCACAAAAATTTGCAATGCTCACTATTTTTATTAAAGATGTAAGATTCATTCAATTTTATTTTCTGACAAATTTTATTTACAGTTTAGGGGACTGTGGTATTCTCCAAAACAGGTCCCCTTCCATGTAAAATTTTGCCTCTATACCAGGATGGTATTACAGTCCTCCGACCATTTAGCCAATACCTGAGTGCCATAAAAAAGGGGATACAGGTGTGAGATGGGCCACATTTCTGCCCCTTCTACTGTGGTCCCTCTGTTAAATGTTGAAGAAACCTCTGATATAGAGGGTACAAAAACTAACGTTGAGAAAAATATATATATGACATGACTGCCCATTTTATTCGAACAACAATAGAGAGTTTTGGATAAGTGAAATGAGAAAAGAAATGACTTGTAACAATGAGTAAATATAGTTATTTAGTAAATCGTTTTCATTTGTCATTTCTGAAATTTTAATTTTGGAAAAGACGTAAATTCACATGTGAATTTAGGTAAATGAGATGTTTGGTATCCTTTGAATAATCATGAAAAAACTGCAAGAAAGAAATGTAATCATTATATTTTGCCTCTTTAAGAAGCGTAATTGTCTGTGAAATTTATATCCTGGTTGTCTCCAGTCATGTACTGTTATCAAAATCTACACGCAACTAACGCATTAATGAGGCAATCTGACTTTTCAATAGGAAAAGTCAGAACTTCTATCAGGAAAAAAAGATTGTTGAGGTGTGGCAGGATACTGAGAATGTATTTGGCAATCCTATATGATGCTCTGAACAGATTGAAGGAAAAAGAAAGCCTTGGAAAAGATTCGTTTAGGAATAAGACATGTGCGAGGTATAATAATTAATCTGAACGTTTTTTCGGAAAACCAAAGCTTAACAGATTTTAGGTTTCCGAAAAATGACGCTCAGAAGATTGCACGAATTATAAATTTCAATTGGGGCAGAACGGAAAGGCGGGGTTACTACTGTGACGAAATCACTGCTGGTTGTGTCGTTATGAGTCGTTTGGCGTCACCGCGTATATGGAGAGACATCGAATTTACATTCGGTATGAGGGATTATGTACTTTTCGAAGTCTTCTGGGAATCAGTTGAAACATTTATTCACGGCTATGGTGATGTAATTTCATATAGAAGGTCAGATTTATTAAATAGTCGTGCAGTTGACTATGCAAAATTTATTAATGAAAACAGTTCACCTATGACAAATTGTATAGGTTTTATCGATTGTACGAAAATAGCTATGGAAAGACCGGGAGGACTAGCATTGAATCAAAGGTCTTGCTATAGTGGACATAATAAATACCACTGTTCGATTTATCAAACGATATGCACACCAGATGGTTTAATTTTCTATTTGTACTGTCCGGAAGTAGGACGTCGTCACGACTTGACGCTTTACAGAGAAAGTGGTCTAGACACACAATTACGGGATAAAATAGAAATAGATGGAACGAAATATTGCATCTTTGCGGAAGCAGCGTATACCATGCGTCCTTGGATGCAGATTGCATAACCGAGAGCAACAGCCACTTCTGAACAACAAATTTCAAACGTGGAAATGAATGGGGATCGTGTTGCAGTTGAGTGGTCGTATAAGGATATTAAAAAAATGTGATCCCCAAATGATTATAAAAGAATGTTGAAATTTCGTAAGGCACCCATAGAAATGATGTTTAAGGCATCAACCATACTTTGGAATTTTAAAATTTTCCTTGGCCATGGATTTCAAGTGCAAAGGTACTTTCAATGCCCCCCACCAGAATTGGACGCATACATTAACTTGACATAAAATAAATTAGGCTGTACTATTTGTAAATGTACATAACAGTTTGGAAATTGCTGCAAATACAATGCTATTCCGCTTCTTTTCTTCAATTGTTTCCATCCTTTCTCTCATCGCAGCCCATATTTCCTCCACATCAAGCCTCAGTCTACACCTGTCCATTGCAAGTCGTTCAGAATCCAACTGTAGTCGTTTTCCTGCATTTCTTCCATCCTTGATGCCCTTTCCATCTCCTTTTTTGTTCTGTTTCCCTCCCTTTCAGCCTTCGTTTTTTCTAAACCGAAACTGTCGCACTCAATTTTATAACGTTTTTCGGCGTGTTCTTCCTGTCTTTTTATATGACATGCCATTCATTCAGCATCGCCATCATCTTAATCTCGAGATGGTTTTCTATTACGATGTGACGAAGTGTCCGTCCTATATCCACTTGAACCTCCACTACGATTCATTGAATTATCCCTAATATTTTCCCCACTCACCCGAAGTTTTTCGTCTAGCCCTGCTTTCTCGTCCCGTTCTGCCCTTTTTCTTCATTTTCGTCCACCGCATGCATTACATCGTCTAATATTACTTCCTCTCCCGCCTCACTTCTGCAATCCCACTAGCATTCTGATTAATAGTTACCGTAGTACGGTGATCAGATATTTTGTTTTGTATCTATCGTTTAACCTTTTCCATGTTATTTTACCCACACCTGTAAATAAAGTGGAAGGTGCTGTCGTTTTGAAAATGTTAAGTGCTTTCACAAAATTCGTCCGTGTCTCGCCATGTTCCGATAAGTGTGCATCTGTAGCAATTGCTGCCTTCAATAAAATATCGTCTAATGTTTTTGTAAACCGTATCCGACGTTTCGGTATGTCTGTAAATGATGTTTCTTTAACTTCGTTGTCATTTTCTAAACTATAGTCACTAGTTTCGTTATAACGTGATGATTGTGCTTGTTGCACAATTCTGTCATGATCATTTTGTTGTTGTGTTAGCGGTTCCTGTTCACATCTAAATCCATCACTGTCTGTCGTTACAACGTCACTTACCAATACTTTCGATTCTAACACATTCGTGTCATGCCCCTTCGCTCCCCTCGTCTCCATCCCATTTATATCCATTCGTGGATGTGCAGACAGTTTATAGTTGATAGTTGATTTGTAGAAACGATAAAAGCTTCATCGGATGTACGCCTTTTTTCGCTTTTTGTTGGTCATGGAACACCAGAGTAAAACGCCATCAGATTAATTCGTTCACTATTAGAATACGATGACCAAACGGTAAATAAAAAAATCGGTTGCAGATAAGAGACGGAGTCGTACAAGCGATTACACGCTTGTCATTCGTCCCTATGTTATCCTCATACATTTCCCAATTTTAAATTATTATCATTTAAAATAATAGTGAAACATCCGTGATTAAATCGCCGATTTAGACGATAAATGAAATCAAAAAATGATTAATAGTCAACTCGCACCATACACGTTCATAAAACAATTTGCCCCGATACTCAAATTTTTAGTTATTTCACTTATCCAAAACTCTCTATTGTCCTTTTTTTGAGTTTCGAGATATCGTCAAAATACTTCAATAATTTTATATTTGCAAAAAAATGCATTATTGACTGTTTTGAGACGTACTTGGAGGTGATCAAAATTTTATTTAATTTTAAGGTTTGGAAAGCAATAATTTGTGGCAATTATCACAATTACGGCTTCCGGCGCTACATTAGACCGAGACAATAATTAAAAATATGGGAAAACTATTCCCTTTCAATTTTTGAAAAAACTGGAATTAATTTAAGGATATTTAATTGTTTCTCCAGTCCACACCGCTAGCAAAGTAATCTTTCCGTACCGCATTATCCCCAACAAAGTAGTGATCCAATACATTCTTTACCAGATAAGCTCTTCTATTTCCATCGTGGGCAGAGGTAACATCCTCAAGCTTTGGCCACTTTGATACCGCCGATCTTTCAGAAAAAACTTTAACTGTATCTGCGATTACGTTCTCGACGGAGACCCCTCGTTTCAAATTAAACGATTAAAACGTTGGCGACGATGAAAACTGTTTTATGAAAACTGTTCCGAGTGTTTCTTTACCAAACCGAAACACATGTGCTTTATAAATATATAATTCTTTTGGAACGGTAAAGAAATTTCCAAGGAACTCTTTCCAATCGAGCCACATAACACTTTCAGAACATACAACAGAGTTTGAAGATGTACTTTGGTCAATTGTCTGCATCATATCCTTAGAAGTGTACACATTCCTTCTTTTCAGTTCTCTTTTTAAGAGACCAAATGAACCATCGCAAGAGTTTTTCTCATGTCCTGCAATTAAAAACTGACAAACTATTTCATTGTGCAGTCCAAGTATCATTCTCCACGCAAAGTACCATAAATTATACCTGTTCTTATTTTGCCCTGAAAAACTGTCAGAATGAATGACAGATATTCTTGCTCCTTTTGTAACTTCACTCTGTTCGTGAAGAGTTAATACATTTTTAATAATCGATGCTACATCATTGGAGCTCTTTTCAGAAGGCCAATGACCTTCTGGAAGTGCATAAATAAAGTTTGTATTTAGGTTTGTACTGGAAGCACAGAAGAAGTCGAACTTTAAACCAGTGGTAAAATGAAGTTGACCGGCTGTTTAAGCATGTGAAGAAGAAGCACATTTTAAGCGAAGTCAATAACTATATGAATTTTACCATCAGATGGATTTTCTCGAATTAAGTTTTGTACTTCTCTATAATATAAAAACTCTTCTTTTGCGATTTTACGATGTATGTTAAGTGCATTAGACAATGCTTCCTTCAGATATGACGTTGAATGCTGTATTTGGTTTTTAAATGGGTACATGTGTCAAAAAAGTCGCTTCCAATGTTCATGATTTTGAAAGTTGGAAAGCTGTTGTGCCAAACTTTTCAAAACGACTTCAGAGTAAGCGGATCTTCCGGATTATGATCCGGAAGATCCACTTATCCTATAAAATTAATATGCTGCTTAGCTGCCGGTAGAAGTTCAGACCATTGCTTTTTGTATTCTTCGTAAATTGCCGATCTCCTTGTATCTGATGGAAAGTACCTCATAGGTGCATATTTTTCTGAGCCTCTTCCAGTGGGAAAAGCGAGAGAATGAACTTCGGCATGACGTTCCAAAAACATTAGAGAGACGACAGTTTGAAGTGAATGTATTCCTTTCGTCCTTGCTGACGAGTTCTCTGTTACAGTAAAAAGTTAGAAATACGAACTGAAGTGCATTTCGACTTATTACTTGGGGAGACAGTTGAATAATGGTTGCAAAAGCATTATGATATAATCTCATCCCATTAAGAATGTGCTTTGTTGTCACTCTTCTCTCAGAATTTTTGTTCAATTTCATTATTCGATTTTGGTTTTCTTCTTTTGGCAACTCCTACGTGTTCCGATAGTTCATTAACCCGCCCTGGCTTTGCTGTAATAGCAAACAAAATGGCTCGAACGTAGTTGGTTCGTTCGCTCTCAGAAATACCTGAAAACCCAAACGCAGTTTCAAGCCATGGCTGCGATGAACACGAAGGCGTACACGAACAATTATCCATGTGTTTTTCTAAGTGTAATTTGGCATTGATAATAGTGCTGTTGCTGTAGATTTTATCCATTTCAGGGATTTTATCGTTACTGTCTACATTACTTACCATCGTACCACGAATTGTTCCTTCCTTATCGCCGGTTGTCTCAGAAATAGAAACGTCTGCTGGGCTTGGGGTTGGTGATAGTAGATCTTGCTCTTGAAGTTGTTCAGGATCCATCACGGTAGATATACATGAGGACTGAGGAAATAAAATTAATTTCTGGCAATATAAAAAATAATAATAGTGCAAAACAAAACAAAAATTACCAATTTGGCAAAACATTAAAAATCTGATATCTTACTTCAAGGTCGATATTTCAAATAAACGTGTTACGATTTTTCGTCCTTTCCTCCATATAAAAAGTATCGCAATAGTTCATAGTTTTAATTGAAAATTTAACCAAATTATGACCCTGTCTATGAGCTTTGTAACGGTACCAATAACTTCCATATTTTGAAAAACACAATAGCGTACTTTTAAAATGGAACCATACATATATCCGAAAGTAGCATGTAGCAAATTAATATTGTAGTATCTTTATCTTTACCCTCCTTCCTGGTGAATGTGAAGGTTCAGTTGTGGTTTTAACACCCATTTCATAAATAGTTTGATGTACATCTTTGGAAGATGTGTCATGTTTTCAAAATGTCTGTGTTCATTGAACGGTTGAAGAAAAACGTGTAAATTTCCTTAAATTTTATTAATAAAATCGAATAAAATGTACACTTTTATCCTTTTCTTTTTCCACATTTTTCACTACGCTTCCGAATCACTTTGGCATCCCCATCAATAAAAGCGAATCATATGCTTACAATTTCTTCAATTTCTTCCGAATCGTTGGGATTTTCCTCTCCAATTACCGTGTCGGTTACAGCTGTTGCTTCAGATGCAACCTGAGAATGACCAGTAAGTTCTCGCATTGATGTAACTTATTCACCAGTATCGGAGTAATTCTCTTCAACAGGAGGAACTTCTTTCACAGTAGCAGTCTTACCTAACGCTGCCTCCATCTCTGCACGAGCCTTGTCCTTCTGAAGAGCAAAAGACGATTACGTCGTTCAGTACTTGTTCCATCCATCGGAATCAACTTGACACGCATACGTGTTCTTTCCGCCTCCTCCCTCCTCCTTTCGATTCTGACCATCTCTTGTGATTCATTTCGCCGCATTGAATCTTTAGCGAGGGCCGAAATCGCTCTCTCCCCATTTTATATGGTCTTCGACTGCAATGATATTTCCAGGGCTCTTTAAGTACCTACTGGGCGCCGTAGACCCATTTCTTCTCTATTGAATCTTCTAATAGGACCACCTCTGACCCCTGACAATTGTTCGCTTCGACTCGCAACATTTTCAACATCGGAATTTGTGGAATAATCACCACCTATTTCTCCGTTCCCAATACTTGACAAATCCACCACGTAGTCATCATTTGATGATGAGGCTCTTTGTGATTTCGCATAATATGCCCCATATCCAGCATTCTCAGTACCAGAGTTGTGTGGAGTTACAGTCACCGCCCAATTGTGTGTTGTCCGCAAAAATGAGATAGATTTCTCATACTGGAATACCCTACCTACTTCTCTCTAACTGTCGCTGAAGATGCTATACATGTCTGATATTCGCGCACGTTTATTGTACAACGCTGTCGAAACTCTTCACACTTGTTCATCCGTCGGATCTCCGATTGGGGCTGTCCATATCTGTTTTACAAGCCCCTCGATGTGAACGCACTCCTTTCTCACCAGTTTTACGTGTTGGTGGATTTCACTGGCAGTACGGTCCTTTGCATCTTCAAGACTGGGGCCAGTACCTGTCCCCCCGTACATTAGGCATCGTACAGTTTCTTGATTTCCACTTTGAAAACGACTAGTTTCTGTTCGACACCTTTTATGAGGTCTGCTGATGTAGAAACCACAGCCATAACAGCAAATAGACTTTCTACCGTGCCCCAACCTTTTCCCGCTCCCATCGCGTAGTAGCGGAAAATTACTGCCTTTGTAGTGTAGCGTTCTGTTGATAGTTGTAAAAGCTGATGTTCTACGCTTAGTTCTCGTTGCTGATCGTTGTCCCTCCGGTCTAAATCTATCGAAGTGAACACGATACATTTACTGGTGTACAGACGAAAGCCCCGGAAAGTATACCTCTATACATGAAAATGTGTATTGTTCAAACAAAAAAATTGGTTGGCTTTTTATGTTGGATTTTGTGAAAAGTGAATCCAAATCGGGCGTTTGCAAAACCCAATATCCAAAGTTTGAATTCGATTCGGCCGAAATCCAATCCAACATAGTGTATTTAGATTTGCCGTTTTGATTGAATTTGTGCGGTGGAAGGCACTTTTTAATTTCAATCTAAATTTTTTAATTTTACAGTGTGTTAGATTTACAGATGGAGATGCTCTTACTGAGATTATTTCTCATTCATAGACCCCATTAGAAATTTTGAAAATGTTATTGTCGGGACTTGTGCTACAGGCTTTGTTAATATATCCTCAAGTTGAAGTTGTGATGGCACAAACCTTATTTTAATTATCATTGACTCACGAAGGTTGCAGACATGGTGGTATTTCACCTCGATGTGCTTTGTCCGTGCATTAATACCTTCTTTTTTGCGAGTGAGAGAGCAGCGGTGTTGTCGGTCATCATGGGAGTCGGCGCGATGTATGAAATACGCTCAGAACGGACCGCGCTCATAATTTCGATAAATATGCTGCGCATCCAACCCACTTCGCGTGCGGCCGTCGATAAAGATCCATATTCCACCTCTGCTTATGAAAGAGCGATGATACTCTGTCTGATTGATTTCCAACTGATAGGGCTGCCATTGAGAGTCATGATAAACCCTGTTGTTGAGTAACGTGTTGCTTTGAATCCTTTCCAATCCGCATCGGCAAACATGTGAAGTCCATCATCGATACCTTCCCTTTTGTAAATAATTCCTTTTCCTTTCGTTGCACAGAGAAATCGATGAATCATTTTTATACCGGTTATATGCCGATCGTTCGGAGAGTGGAGACTACGTGCTAATGCCCACACTGCATAGAAAATGTCCGGCCGTGTGCATATTACTAAATACAAGAGCTCTCCAATTTGACGGCGGTACTGTAGATGATCATGTCGTTCCAATTTACGTTCGTTAGGTTGGGCTGGACGGATATCACATTCAGTTGACATTGTAGTGAAGGTTCCATTCAAGAAAGAATGGCGGTTTCTTGTGAGAATATCTTTGGTGTACCGTGTTTGGGAAACTAAAATTACTTTTGGACCTTGATAGATCTCCCATCCAATAAAAGATTTAAATTTACCAAATAACTTCACGTAAAATGTGTTTGGTAGTCTTTCTTTAAAATGGGCGAGCATTTGACTTGAATTACTCGCAAACGCCATATCATCTACGAAGATAATAATGATTGTGAAAAATGTCCCATGTTGTTTTATGAGAAGTCGATGGTCCGACTCAGACTTCTTGGAGCCCCATCCTAACAAAGCTTCCAAAATGATAGAACCCCATATTTTCCTGCTTGTCGAAGACCATACATGGACTTGAGAAGAAGAAAAATCATACCAGGTTTTTCTTCAATTCCAGTGGAATCGGTTGGTTGCTCAATGAAGACTTACCGGTCAATTTGCCCATACGGATATGCATTAGCTACATCCCCTTCTTCGATGATAAGGTTCTGGGAGGCCAAAATTTAAAGAAGCATTCGAAATGCTTCATGCGATGCAACTGGTGCATATAGTCCATTAGGATCAAAATCCAGTTCTGGGTTCTGCAGGTCTCCACGTACGCAACATCTTGCTTTGTGTAGAAATTGGTTTTCTGACATTGGTTTTAGCCTTAAAAACCCGAGCAAAAGGCAAGATATTCATTTCGGCAGATCTTGAGACAAACGTCCATGTTTCCCTTTTTCGTAAGGCGTGAAACTCTCGATCAATTGATTCACATCATGATTGAGTTCTTATGGCATCATTGAATGACCTTGGTATTTTTGGGTCCAATTGTTTTCGTTCCACTGCTTTTAGTCCAATATCAGTAAAAGATGGACTGTATGCTTCAAGGATCCCCTCCTCATCGTTACCTCCAAGTCCAATTTCGGCTTGCAGTTCTGATTGACGTGATATTCCATCAATGATTGATGAGATTCCGGGGAGAGGTTCTTCATCACTAGGACGAAAATCGTTCAAACGAAAGATCATTATTTTTGTTTCTATTGGTTCGAACACACGAATTAATCTCCCGTCACTTTCCATTCCAACAAAGAATTAATGGACTGAACGTGCGGTTAATTTTTTGTTGCTGACCGTTTTTGGCTTGTAAATGAAGGAAAATCCTGGTTGTCCAAACTCTGGGATTTGAGATATGTTGATGATAGTGTTTGGTTTCCATTGAAGAATTGGAATATGGCCGTTGATTCTATCAGATGGAAGACGATTTCGAAGCCAGTTGCCCTGCCCCATCATGGGCAAGCAATGATTTCTTCTGCCTAAAGACTATTTGGAAAACTTAGTCCAAACAACAAGACGCGTGCACGTGTACTTATTTCTAGCATGAAACTTTCTGCTACTCTGTTACTCTGCGAATCATATGGAGGGGTAAATCCTAACTTAATTCCTTCGATGAGCGGCATAATATGAATAATGTCTCCTTTTTGCTCACCTCTGTGCGGCACCATCCAGTCTAATATTTTGCAAACGGCTTCCAGTGACCTTTTCTGATCTAGCTATGTACTGTCGAACAGAATCGAATACTTCGATTCTTTGTGCCATAATGAATACATCCGATTTAGCCGTAAAATCATCCACGATCCCAAGTGCATGCCGTCGATTGCCAATAGAAATGTCTAACATTGGTCCCAATTCATCTATACGGATTCGTTCAAGTGCTTGTACTGTTGTTCAGTTACTGTTTTGTATTGGCCCACGTCGTGCTTTTGCTGTCATGCACGGTATACAAATTAATGATCTTACCAAATTTGGTGAGAAATTTGGTATGTCAGAGCATAATTAGGACATTCTTAAGAACCTTTTCGCACTTGGATGGCCCAGTCTATTGTGGCAACCATAAATAGAACCCTTATTAGCTTAGTATTAGGTGTTGATACAATACAAACATTACAATTTTCTGTATCAAAGTTTAAAGACGTTCTCTTAGGAATGGATACTTCTGGTTGAATGGTAATGACGTAAAGTCCCTCTTTAACTTCCGAATGGAATATTACAAATTCAGGCACTCTCGTACTAATAATTCATGTGCTTACGTCAATTCTTGCTGGAGGATTACGGGTGAAATGAACGTTGAATTTTTCCGTTAATAGTCCGACTGAGATGATATTAGTTGAAAAGTGGGGAGTATGGTAAGCTTCTACTGTAATGCCCCCATTGATCGGTACAATTACAGCCCCTTTACCTACAACTAGTGAGTTTCCAGATGCGGATGAAACATTTTATTGTGATATCTTTCTATAGTCGTTGAATGATTTTTTTGACGAAAGAAGTGGTGCGTTGCACCAGAATCGATATGCGCATTTGTGGACTTATTTTTTCCACGACGGCAACAGTACTTCGAAACTTAATCTTTTCCATGAATCCATAAAATTGCCTTTGATTGAGGTTCCGGTACCATTTGAAGAATTTTTTCTTCTGGTATGATTTTCTTCTTGAGGGTTTGAATAATTGTGTAGTGTAAATGGACCTCTTCCTTGTTTAAAGTGCGGGGGTGATCTTTCTGGCATTTTTCATCCTTGATTTGGTGCATTGTTATAGGATGGATTAAAACTTGAACCACTTCCAGCTCTCCAATTTCCTCTTTCTATTCCGCGACAAAATCCTCTACCACTTCCACGACCTCTGTTGCCATTCCCTCCATGTGCATTAACCCGATGCCAACATTTGTTTGCATCGTGTCCGGGTCTTCCACACACAAAACAAGTGTGATCCTTACGCTTTTTATTGTAGATTATGTTTCTTACTCCTCCTGGATGTACAATAGGTGAGGCAGCCGTTGCTATTGGTTTAAAGTCAGCCTTTTGTTGTGGTTGTTTCTTTTGACGTCGAGACAGTTCTCCTTCCACTGCAATAGCCACTTGTACAAACGTTAATTCGCTTGTTTTTGAAACCATTGATGGTGGGGCAACCGATTCCAGTAGAGTTCGTAATAATTTCGATGATTTTTCTGATTCTGTAATGGCCGAATCAAATGTAGCTAATGTTCAGAGTATTTTATGGAAGTAGTTGATGTGCTGTTCCCAATCATTTTCATCTTCGAAAAGTAAGTTTTCAAGTTCTTGGTTAAGGTTGATAGTGAATTGGAAATTTGAAGAAGTGTATAGCTTTGCTCATTCGTCCCACAATTCTTTGGCTGTTCGGTCGTCATCGTCTACAATATTGGCCACTTGCGCAAGAGGTCCTGTTGCAAGAGTAAGAACGATAGCCGACTTTACCTTAACGGTTGCTTCAAGCCTGCGCATTTTCTACGCTGCAGTTCCCGTGTCCGGCTCATCGCTGAAGCAAGTTAAATCGACATCGACTCGGAGAATGAAACATAAATTCGCCTGCGCCAGTGTGTAAAGTCTGCTGAGTTGCAGAGCTTTGGTATTTTGGTGACGCCGTTTGTTTCGGTCGGTATCGTTTCTTTCTTGTTTTCTTCTTTTGGTTGTAAATATAATAATATATATATATATATATATATGCTCGTGTGGTGCTACCATGTGAAAATTCGCCTCCTGTCTCTCATCTTACCCCCAGTCTGTCTGGTTCGAGCCGTTCTTTAATAAGTAATAATTATTGTCGAGTAAGCTGTCCTGTCCAAAACAGGATAGCCATTACATTTTCTTACTGTAATAATGACAAAATTGCCGCAAATAGTGGTTAAATATTTAACAGCTTTGACTACTAAGCGGCGGTGTTCACTTGCTCAACTGGCTGCCCTAAGAGCTCTGCCAGCCGTTTGTACACAACACACAAACATTAATTTTTTTAGAAATTTTGATGATCATGTTTGATGTGCCTACCCCAGCCGCACACACAAACAGTTTTCGGACACAAATTATTTGATGAAGCGACATCAAATCCAAAAATCTTGCATCAATTTTTGCAAATTTGGTATCATACCAAACGCAAATATTCAGCCAATGAAAAGAGTTGAACCAGCATTACAATTTGCATTGTTGGTAAATCGCTGTAACGAGGAGTCCTACTGCTCCTCATTATCTGGTGGCCGCTGAGCCAATCAAGAGGCGCCATATGGACGGGCCA